>OY720441.1:127749943-127903453 GCA_963082915.1 Dolichopus griseipennis
GGGTTTTTAAAAAGCACATTTTCAAAATTATATACGGTTTCTTACTGAGTATTTTATCATTTATTTTTATAAAAATATATATTATGATAATATTATAGTTTTGTTATTTCATTAATAATTAATTATATGTCTAATAGTGAAATACTTAGAATAGACCCCAATGCATTCAAGAAAACCTGTTAATAAGTGCAAAATATAATGTTGGAGCTTGAATGTTAACGTTTAATTTTGGAAAAACTTACACTGGTGAATAAGTTACTATTTTATAAGAACATAAAAGTTTTAATTTTGAAGACCTAGTAGCCTTTCAATGGGGAAGGTTCCCAAATTTTTGCTTAGCAAACTTATGCTGGATCTGCTCACCCCCCTCCTGTGTTCACCCTTCCATTTTTTTCCGTTTCTAGGAAATCAATTTAGAACTCCAACAAAATTTGGAATTTTACCTAGAATATTATTATCTAACCAAAAATGGTTAAGACTATGAAACAATTTCTTCAATTTAAAGAGACCCTTTCAAATTTAAGAAAAACCTTTAACGTATGTTGAAATATAATGCTGCAGCTGTAAATTTTGCATATTTGTGAAAAAAAATTTGAACAGGTGTTAAAGTTACATGTGGTTGAAAATAGCAAAATTTCAATTTTCGAGCCCTTATAGCTCCTAAACAGGGGGCGTGACAAAAAAATTTTGCTAACCGACTCCTATTAATTATGGAGGACCTAACTTCTCCCAAAATTTCAAGACCCTAGCTTGAACCATTTAGAAGATA
Source organism: Dolichopus griseipennis (assembly GCA_963082915.1). Taxonomy (NCBI): domain Eukaryota; kingdom Metazoa; phylum Arthropoda; class Insecta; order Diptera; family Dolichopodidae; genus Dolichopus; species Dolichopus griseipennis. The sequence goes on from OY720441.1 coordinate 127,750,713, forward strand.
TATGGGGCCAAAAATTTTGCAAAAGCTGAGTTTAGCTTAATGGTAAATTTTAGTAACGTATGGTAACCCTATACATTTTAGCCTTATATTTTTGTAAAGCTTATAAAACCAGCTATCCTTAGCCGTTTTCAGATTGAAAATACACTTAACAAAACTCTTGTTATAATAATTTAAAAACAGGGCTTTTTACAACTTTGGGGGGCTGTAGCTCCGTAACGGGTGGGGCTACAGAAAAAAATTCTTCTACGAAATTAATTTTTTTATGATATCTACCCGTGGTTAAAATTTCTTTACTATATTTCAAACAGTGTAAAAGTTTTTGTAAACATACGGACGGACGGACAAAGTCAAAATTAAGAAAAATCTTTGACACTTATTGAAACTTTCGTTTTAGAGCTTTCAATTTTGTATACAAATAAAAAAAAATTTTGACAGGTATTCAAGTTATAGGTGTTTAAAAGCTAAATTTTTAGCAAAATTTCAATTTTCGACCCCTTACAGCTCCTAAAGAGGGGGCGTGACAAAAAAATTTTGTTAACTGACTCTTACTTATTTCTAAGGATCTAACTTCACCCAAAATTTCAAGTTTCTAGATTTAGCCGTTCCGAAGTTATGAGGGACCAAAAATTTTGTAAAACTTAGTTTTGAATAACGGTAAATTTTAGTACCGTATGATAACCCTATACAATTGGCTTTTAAAAATTTGTAAAGTTTATAAAAACAGCTGTCTGTTACCGTTTTCAGGTTGGAGATATACCTTATAGAACTCTAATTATAACTGTTTAAATATGGGGCTTTTTTCGACTTTGTGGGGCTGTATCTCCGTAACGGGGGGGGCTGCAAAAAAAAGTTTTAACATTAAATTATTTTTATTGCAATACCTACCCATTTCTGATATTTTTTTGTCAATCGTAGGTAAAAAGGGACGGACGGACGGACAGAGTGAAGCTATATAGGCACATTTTTACAAAATTTTTTGAAAATGTGCTAAAAATGTAGAAGCTTCCTATGTGCCACAAGGGTGTTCTTTACTATCTCTTGCGTGTTCCCCTAATTTGGGATCAATTGGAGTGGTGGTTCTGTCTGTACCCCTCTCAGATCTCCCAAGTTTTAAAGGCTTATAACAGAAATTACTAAAAATAGTTACTTAAAATTAGAATAGACCTTTCAAATTGTGTACAAGGGTTAACTAGTACTATAAGTACAGCGCGGACTATATAAGGGCGAAATCAGCCCAACGGTTCGGATTCCGTAACTTTTAAACGGTGTCAGGGCTAACGAACATATATAAAAAATCACGATAACTCAACAACTAATTACCCTATCTTCATGAAATTTGTGCTGTAGGTTATTGGAAATGAAACTTCGGCGATGATTATGTACGGTGAGGATTGGACAATGGGTTCAGAACTTAGAACTTTTTGATCGAATTTAGGCCAAACGAGCATTATTCCGAAACCAATGAAGATAGAACCTCCAAATTTGGTATCAGGGTGTCCCTTCCTATTTCGTAAGTGTCTTTGAAATTTGGGCCCCATTGGAGTAGTGGGTCGGGGACCAGCCACTCAGTTCCGAGGACCTTAAATCATATTTTCGAAATTAATAAAGATAGTAACTTGAAACAAATGTAGAAGCTTCAAATTTGGCCCAGGGTGTTCTTTACTATTTCTTGCGTGCCCCCCTAATTGATCAATTGGAGTGGTGGTTCAGAACCTCTCTTAGACCCCCCAATGTGTAAAAGCTTATCATCGAAATTAATAAAACTAGTAGCTTAAAATTAAGATAGAACGTTCCAATTGTGTACAAGGGTTAACTAGTATTGAAAGTATGACGGGACTGCATATGGACGAAATCGTACCATAATTTCGGGCTCTGAAACCCTTGAAAAGTTCAAGAACTAACAAATATATATCTTAAAAACACCATAACTCAAAAAATAATGCCGGTATTTTGATGAAATTTAACACTAGGTTACTAGTAATGAAAGTCCCATGGGAATTGGTTGTGGTCGAGTTTAATTTCGAAGCCAAAGAATATATTTCCTATGTCCTATGTGTCTCCGAAATCTAGACTTAATTGTAGTGGTTCAGCTATGTTCAAAGGTACTTGCTGCAATTATTTAAAACTTATTTTTATATTTAAATGAATTATATGAAAAGGTCTAAATTTGTAATTGTATTTTAGAAATACATTTATTGCATATTTTGCGTTTATAAGCTTTTCTATTAGGTATATAAACTAACCATTCAAAATAATTGCAATTTTTAAAAATTTGGATTATTAAATATATTATGCTTTGATTATCTTTTTATCACAAAATTTGATAATTAGAATTTTTTTATTTTGTAATTGAATTTATTCCAAATATATTTTCATATATTTCAAGTTTGTTTGTTTTTTAATATTTTTAAATAGAAAAATTAGTAAGAATTTGTAATATTTTTTAATAGATAGTGTAATTAGAAAATGTTTTTAGTATTATAAAGTTAATTTGGTTAGCTATGACTTACGATCAAATTAATAACAGCTTTTATGGTGTTAAAATGACTTATGGATATGTCCTTAAATTTGAACCAAGTAGGTGTAGGGTATTTCTAAGTCGGTTGCACCGACTGACTGTTGCTTTACTTGTTTTTTTTTTCTTTGCTTTTGTTTTATGAAATGATTTGTATAAAATTATATGGAATTTGTAATAACTAATATTTGATATTGCTGTTTTAATTAGATGAATTGGATGGATACTTTAACATATTATAACTTATATAACTGATGAAATTAAACAAATAGTATTCACACTTTAAGTTCTGAAGTAAAATACAAAATTAAATTATGTTGCTTATGGATAAATGCATAAATGCATATTGAATTAAGGTTTTTCCACAACCTGGTGTAAAAATGAATATTTACCTAATTTTAATTTTTGTTTTTTTTTTTTCTTTTTTTTTATTAAAAATGATTTGTATGAAATTATATGAAATTTATAATAACTAATATTTGATATTGCTATTTTTATTAGATGAATTGGATGGATACTTTAACATATAATAACTTATATAACTGGTGAAATTCAACAAATAGTATTTAATTTTTAAAAAAAAAATCACAGAGATTCACAGATTTACACTTTAAGTTCTGAAGTAAAACAAAATTAACTTATGTTGCTTATGGATAAATGCAAAAATGTATATTGAATTAAGATTTTTCCACATCCTGCATAAGCAATCATACAAAAAAACATTACCGACAGTATTATGGAATTGAATTTCTTATGAGACCTTATCAATAATATTACGTTATTCGTCAATAGCGAAATATATACATTCTCCAAATAATTGTTCTTACTCATTAAAATTGAGATCAAATGATTTGATTCTGTCTACATTTTACTTCGTTCATTTTACACATACTTTCAGGAATTCTGATAGGAGATTCGGTTCTGGGCTAATTGTTGATTATTTATGATTATTTTTTCATTTACTTCCTTAAGGTAAACCAAATGACAATTAGATAAATGGCAATACTCGTAAAGTCAAATTGTTTTATTTTATATTAAACAAGAGAAACAGATTTTGGTACTCCTATGACTTTTTGATAAATACTTAACAAACTTAATAATGATGGAGCGATTTATAGGAAACCGGAATCGAAAATAAGGAGAAAGAAATAAAATTAGTGAAGAAAACAATTTAAACTATTTTCATCTTTTCATATGTACAATTATTAAATAAATAATTTTTTTTTTTTGTTAACACAAAATTTTAGAAAAAGAGGGATTGCAATTCGTTTTTTTTTTATTTTTTTTATGGCTATACTCATACGTTCAAATTCAATTTTATGCATGAAATGAATCATGCTCAAAGAAATGAATAGAATAGAAGTAAATTTGGTTGGTCTACTGCAGTAGGTTCGAGTAGTTGCCATACAACTTCATATTTGACATGAGCATTACTGTATACATAATAAAGGTGGATGTTTGAAATTTTTTCAATACTAGTATCTTTAATGGCTAACGTTTAAATAAAATATTATGTTTATTGTTTTCTTTTTTAATTTTTATTTTTCTGGTATTTTTCTTACTCTTATTTTCTGTTTTCGTTTTAACTTTTGCTGTTATATCATAATATTTAATCGGCTTATTTTTTTCCCATACAAATATAAAAATCCTTTTTCCGGGTAAACTATAAGACCAATTTTAATGAAACAAAAACCAAAAGAAAGGTTTTTTTTGTTTTTATAGGACAATGATATTTTTTTTTTTTAGAATATTACGTTTTTTCAGGTGAAAACCCGTCCTTAATTTAACGTAAATTTGAATTTAACGGTCACGCTGTTAAAAGTTAAGGCTTATGACTCTAATATTATGCGCCGCCTTTCTGGTTAAAAGTAATTCATTTTCGGTTGTAACTCGCAGCTCAATTACACTATTATATGCGCCGACTTATGTCTTTCTTTTTTTTGTTTAGTTCAAATGTTCAATGAACAAGAAGATTTAAATTTTTTTAAATTTTTTGTTTTGTTTTTGTTTTTTTTCTTTATCTTAATTTCTTAAAAAAAAATGAGTTCTGTTCGAAATGAAAAAAATACATTTGGTTTATACAGTAGTTTTCATTTATAACGAATTCTGTTCAATTTTAATTATAATAAACGTAACACTTTTTGCCAATGAATTAAATTTTACCTAAAAATGTAAGTTCTTTATTACATTCATATTTCTTTTATTTAAACTTATTATATCTAATAATGTTGCTTGATGATTATTTTAGTATTTTTATATATATTTTTGAATATAAAAAAAAATCATAATAACGCATCAAAAATACAAAAAAAAATTCATTAGAAGAAAAACCAGTATATATAGGGGTGAGGCTGACACATCAAATAAAAAAAATTCACAGCACTCTTTTAAAACGACATTTGTTTATTACGACGAATATTTTCTGTCTCTTCATGGTCGTTATAAGCGAGCTTTACTGTATGTATTTTTTGTTTGCTATAAAGAATTATTGCTATTTCGTATACCTATTGTTGTTACTTTTTTTGTAAAGTTTTTTGTAATAATAAAACAACCCACTTTTGAAATATATTCTGTAGTTGCCATTACGTTTCAGAGATGTATAACAAAAGTTGTTATAAAATATGTTTGTAAAAAATTAAAACTCTTTCTTAAAAAAATAATTTGTAATTTAAGCGATTTGTCCCTTAGGGCCTAACCAAAATCGACGCTTATGGTGTATAATTCAAATAACAAAAAATTGTAAATTAGTAGAAAAGATATTACATGAGAATAACTTCGTGTGTCTCGAATTTTTAAAATTTAAACATTGACAAAGCATAGGTATAAAAATGTTATTGTTTCTTCTTATGTTGTTATTGTTCTAAAAATAAAATATTTTAAAATAATATTGTTTTTAAAAATACCTATATATTTTTTTAAAAAAACCTATATATTTTTTTAAAAAATACATTACATATATTCAAATAATTGATATACCTATAATATGTTTGCAGAAACAAAAAATTACATTTCTTAAGAAAAATGTGTTCTTTAGGGATCAACAAGAATAAATGCATACGGCGTGCAGTTTTTGTCAAAAAATTTTGAAATAAGTAGGTATGTTATGTACTGTACTTCGGAATTTTAAATTTAAATTCGACAAAGCGAATTAAAATATTGTAATGGTTTTTTCTTATGTCGCTAAGATTAAGTTTTCAAAATAAAATATTTTAAAATAATATTTTTTTTTTAAAAAAACACAGTAAAAATAATTGAAAATATCTAACTATATTATGTTTGAAAAAAAAAACTAAAAGATAATCTTCAACTTAAATAAAAGTTGACTTATAATTTTTGTCTAAAAATTTACAAATAAATAGGTACATGAATTTACATCAGATGAGAGCACCCAAAATATGCGTAACGCGATGTATTGTAACTCGGAGTTTTAAAATTTACAAATTGGCCTAATGTATAAAAATATTGTTTTTGGTTTTTCTTATATTTCTAAAATTATGTTTTAAAAAATATCTTATATTGAAAAAAATTCAAAATATTTGGTATACAGGTATAAAATATATGAAATTAAATAAATTTTGGTACTAAATTAAAACATTCAAATAAATATTTTTGTGTGTACGTGCGTATCGATTTACGGATATGTAGATAGAGATATTGACGTACTGCCGTATAAAAATTGTACGTCGTATGTTTCAATTTAGGTTAATTTATAATAAAAAACTCCTTTTAGTTTTACTAGACATAACGCACGAATTTAATATAATGCCTGCGTTGCTTTTACCAAAAGTTGATGAAGAGTAGGTAGAAGTTGTTTGTAAATGGAAAGTTAATTTTTTTTTTCAGGAGTATATAATTGTCAGATTAATTATCCTACATAATATTTAACATTTTAAAACTATCTGTCATTTGGGAAGTGAATAATATTTGATATATTTAGATAATGAAAAAAAGTGAAAAAATTAATGTTTATTGCTGAAATATAATTATAAAGACGATTTTTTAAAATGGAAGAGTTAAGTGCTTATTGGTAATTTTATAAAAAATATGATTTAACATAACCTATTCAAGAGAAAATTCATCTATTATGAAAAATTTATTTAAAGCTATCTGCCGAAAATTATTTAATTATCTACTTCTCTCATCTACTATTTTTCAAGAGCTAGTATGGTGTAGCTGGCAGTAGGTGAGAGTAAAAGAGAGTAGTTTACTCCTCATATAGCAACGTAAGTAATAAAGTTTGTTTGTTTAAAGAAACTTATGAGTCATGACTCATGACCATACCTAGAAAAAAATAAATAAATTAACTAGACAAATAGGTATAATATAAAGTAAACTAAAGAATTCAGAGTCACTTTTTGCAAACATACATTTGTAGTAAAAATTTCAGATTTTATTATTGAAATGTAGTGCCTACTTGCCTATGTAGCTACTTAATTTAAAAAGGGAATAAGGGGTGGAAAAATTTATCAATTTTTTAATTGATTAGTTATTTTTTTTTAATATCTTTGTAGATATTTTATAAATCTTAAAATTGTGATTTTAAAAAAAAATCTCGAATTCTATCAACTTAACTATTATTTTCTACTTCTGGCAGCTTCAATATAATATAATACTATGTAAGTACTAAACTTCTGAACTATGATAGGTATGTTAAATTTTGTTGCACATGTTACGCTCTATGAATAAGTTTTTTAATTAGGGTACAGAATACATTATACAATACAGGACTAAATGTAGGACTATATGTAGGACTCACTAAATATGTATATGTATTTGTTTAGAAAAATCATCAAATTTTCAGAACATTATAATATTAAAACACTATTTATATTTAGAATGTAAATCGCTATATATGTAATAACTGTACAAAATTATACTCTCTTTATAGCGCGCTAAGCTAGAGGAATAAAATTAAAAAATACTTAAAAACGTTTTTATAATTGAAAAAATTATAAATTTTTTTTTTAATAGCAAATTTTAAACGCAAGAATTGTTGACAACATTGTTGCCATAAATTTTATTATTTATAGGAAAAAAAATAAGTTTCGTGTAATATTTGTCTAATATAAATTATAGAAAAGCTCGAATTTCGAGCACAGGGCGATACTAGTTAATATAAAACAAGTAAAGAAACAGTCAGTCGGTGGAACCGATTTAGAAATATCCTACACCTATTTCTTTCAAATTTAATGAGTAGCACATAAGTCATTTTGGCTAACCAATTTAACTTTATAATACTAAAAATATTTTCCAAATGCGTTTTCTGTTCAAAAATATAAGAATTTCTTACTAATTTATCTAGTAAAAATATTAAGAAACAAAAAAACTTGAAATAAATAAAAATATTTTCTGTTTTGTGATAAAAAGCTAATCAAAGCATAATATATTTAATAATTCAAATTTTCCAAAATTGCAATTATTTTAAATTGTTAATTTATATACCTATTAGAAAAGCTTATAAACGCAAATTGATCAAAAGCTTCTATAATTCGAACTCATTGATCAAACTCGCCCAGAACCAATTCCCATGGTACTTTCATTACTAGTAACATAGAGTTTAAATTTCATCAAAATAGCGGCATCATTTTTTGAGTTATGCTGTTTTTACGATACATATTTGTTATCCCTTGAACTTTTCAAAGGTTCCAGATCCCGAAACCATGGTAAGATTTCGTCCATATGCAGGCCGCGCTGTAATCTGAATACTAGGTAATCTTTGGACACAATTGCAACGTTCTATCTTAATTTTAAGTTACTATTTGTATTGATTTGGATTAGAACCTTTTAAACCTTGGGAGGTCTAAGAGGGCTTCTGACTGAACCACTACACCAATTGATCCCAAATTAAGCCGAATACGAACCCATGGGCCGATTTCGCTCATTTGCAATCCCCGCCATATTTTCAATCCTAGTAATAGAAAGTTAAAATTTCATCAAAATAGCTCCATTATTTTTTGAGTTATCGTGCCTACGGACTGACGGACGGACGGACGGACATGGGTATATCGACTCAGGCGGTCACGTTGATCACAAATATATATACTTTTCCATATCTAGCTCTATTTTCCATTCCTTTAGGTGGTTACAAACACCTTACCAAAGTTAATATACCCCTTTACCTTCGAAGGTAACAGCACTACTTATTGATAGCCCTACTTATCGAAGGGCTAACAAACATATATAAAAAATCACGATAAGTCAACAACTAATGACGCTATCTTCATAAAATTGGTGCTGTAGGTTACTAGTAATGAAATTACTTCGGGGATTGCGTAAGGTCGGGATTGGACCATGGGTTGGGAACCTAGAACTTTTTAATCGAATTTAGGCCAAACTAGCATAATTCCGAAACCAATGAAGATAGAACAACCAAATTTGATATCAGGGTGTCCCTTCCTATTTCCTAAGTGTCTTGGAAATTTGAGCCCCATTGGAGTAGTGGGTCGGGGACAAGCCACTCAGTGCCGAGGACCTTAAAGCATATTTTCGAAATTAATAAAGATAGTAACTTGAAACAAATGTAGAAGCTTCAAATTTGGCACAGTCTTTACTATTTCTTGCGTGCATCCCTAATTTGGAATCAATTGGAGTGGTGGTTAAGTACCTCTCTTAGACTCCCAAATGTGTAAAAGCTTATCTTCGAAAATAATAAAGCTAGTAACTTAAAATTAAAATAGAACGTTCCAATTGTGTACATGGGTTAACTAGTATTGAAAGTATGACGGGACTGCAAATGGGCGAAAGCGTACCATGGTTTCGGGTTCTGGAACCCTTGAAAAGTTCAAGAAGTAACAAACATATATCTTAAAAACACCATAACTCAAAAAATAATGCCGCTATTTTGATGAAATTTAAACTCTAGGTTACTAGTAATGAATGGGAATTGGTTGTGGTCGAGTTTAATTTCGAAGCCAAAGAATATATTTCCTATGTCCTATGTGTCACCGAAATCTAGACTTAATTGTACTGGTTCAACTATGTTCAAAGCCAATTGCTCCATTTATGTAAAATTTATTTTTATATTTAAATGAATTATATGAAAAAGTCTAAATTTGTAATTGTATTTTAGAAATACATTTATTGCATATTTTGCGTTTATAAGCTTTTCTATTAGGTATATAAACTAACCATTCAAAATAATTGCAATTTTTAAAAATTTGGATTATTAAATATATTATGCTTTGATTATCTTTTTATCACAAAATTTAATAATTAGAATTTTTTCATTTTGTAATTGAATTGGAATAAATATATCTTCATTTATTTCAAGTTTGTTTGTTTTTTAATATTTTTAAATAGATAAATTAGTAAGAATTTGTAATATTTTTTAATAGATAGTGTAATTGGAAAATATTTTTAGTATTATAAAGTTAATTTGGTTAGCTATGTCTTACGATCAAATTAATAACAGCTTTTATGGTGTTAAAATGACTTATGGATATGTCCATAAATTTGAACCAAATAGGTGTGGGGTATTTCTAAGTCGGTTGCACCGACTGACTGTTTCTTTACTTGTTAGTTTATAAAATATAATATATAATATACCAAATTTTCGGACACAAAGCAAATAAGAATAAATCACTTGTTTCCCAAATGTTAAGATTCTATATTCTTTGGTTTCGAAAATATATCCGTTTAGCCCCAATTCTATCAAAAACCTCTAGAATCCGAACCTATTGTCCGATCTCGACCATAGGCAATTTCCGCGGATAAATTTCATCAGAATAGCGTCATTAGTTTTTGAGTTATGGTGTTTTTATACCCAACACCTATGATATAGGTACAGGGGTATATTAACTTTTGTATGGTGTTTGTAATCACTTAAAGGAAGCGAGCTAGAGGTCGATAATAATATATATTTGTGATTAGCGTGACCTTCTGAGTCGATTTCATGCGTGCTCCTCTAATTTGGGATCAATTAGAGTGGTGGTTCAGTACCCCTCTTAGGCCTCCAAAGGTTTAAAAGGTTATAATCGAAATTATTAAAAATAGTAATTTCAATTTAAGATAGAACGTTCCAATTGGTCAAACCGTTTTTACTCGACATCTAAAAAACGAAAAATCTTAAAACGGCTCTGGAGTCGCAACCTGTTGACTTATAAAAATGTGAAATAGCCTATGTCAGCCCCCGGGCTCTCAGAATTATTGCTTTAGAATTTTGTGACAATCGGACCAGTGGTTTTCACGTGAATCCTGGACAAACAAACTAACAAACAAATTTTCTCCTTTATATATTATATTTATTGAATATTTTGATTTAAATTCAATTTCGATTTAACAAAAAAATCTGTAAAAAGGTGATATGCTTCAATGGGTAAACGGAACTCAACAAACCTGTTAGTAGAGTGAACTCCATTCTCAAAGAGAAGCACATATACAGAATTTGAAGTCAATCGGTTAAACCATTTCCAATTTATAGCAAAGTAACGAAAAAATCTATAAAAAGCTTTTGGGCCACAATGGGTTAACGGAACTCCACAAATATACCGGGCAACGCCGGGTAAATCTGCTAGAAGTTAAATAAACTAAAAATATAAAATAATTGCAATTTTGAAAAATTTGTTTTGTTAAACATATTAATGCTTAGATTAGCTTTTTATCACAAAATTAAATAATCCAGAGCCGTTTTAAGCTTTTTCGTTTTTTTAAGTCGAGTAAAAACGGTTAGACCAATTGACATGAAATTTTGCACAAATTTTCCTCTTAGCAAACGGAATTAGTTATATAAATTTGGTTGGAATAAGTTAACCCATTTCGGCTTGGCGGGGTTCTAAAAATTTTTTTGTTTCCGATTTGTTTCCAATTTTATAGGGTGATTTTGCAGTCTAAAAGAGAGGCTGAAACAAATTTTTGTTGAGTTCTTTGTTGGTGGGCACCCAAAAAATTTTTTGTTGAATTTTTTGATTTTTAGATTTTATTTGAAAAAAACAGCAATACTGAAATCTAATTTTAAAAATAAACAATTGCAAAGCAGATAAAAAACAAAGACTTACGATAAAATGTAGAGAAGGAAAATGCTACGTTATTTGAATTTATTTTTATTATTATAGTTTTATTTTTACTATTATAGTTTTATTTTTATTATTATTAATGTTATGTCATTTAGCTTTTGCACTATTTGAGACTATACTGTGGGGTTTTATAATTAAAATGCTGGTACAAACTTCTCAATAAAATTCTTTTAATCCTTTAAGCAAATAAAATTTATTGAAAACTTCATGGCGTCGTCGTGGAAAACGGGTTAATCGAACTTAACTAAAACTTTTTGCAGCCTCTCTTTTGGACTGCAAAATCAACCTGTAAAATTGGACACAAATCGGAAACACAAAATTTTTTGGAAGTAGGCCAGGCCGGAATGGCTTAATTTATTCCAACCAAATTTAAACGACTCATTCCGGTTGCTAAGAGGAACATTTGTGCAAAATTTCAAGTCAATAGGTCAAACTGTTTTGACTCGGCTTCAAAAAAACGAAAAAGCTTATCACAGCAACCTGTTGTTTTATAAAAATGTAACATAGCCTATGTCAACTCCCGGGCTCTCAGATTTATTGCCCTAAAATTTTGTGACAAACGGACAAGAGGTTTCCACGTGAAACCTGAACAAACAAACAAAAAAACATATTTTCTTCTTTATATATTAGACTAGCAGATTTACCCGGCGTTGCCCGGAAACGATTGAAGCACTACTTTAAAAAGAAAGCCTCCCAACACCTTTTTATATGTTTTTTCGTTACTTTGCTATAAATTAGAAATTGTTTAACCGATTGACTTATAATTTTTTATATGTGTTCCTCTTTGACAATGGAGTTCACTCTATTAACAGAATTGAAATTTGTTACCCTTTGCCGCCCAACAATTTTTTCAAAAAAAAATAGTGCAAAATCTAAATGAGATAATATTAATAATAATAAAAATAAAGCTAATAAGGAATGCGAATAATAATATCTTTAAATTTAAATAACAAAACATTTTTGATCTCTACATTCTTTGTTTTTTATCTTCCTTGCAGTTGTTGTTTTTTAAAAATAGAAAAACGTTTTCTACAACGTTTCCTAACCCGTTTTCTACGACGACGTCATGAAGTTCTCTATAAATTTTATTTGCTTAAACGATTAAAAGAATTTAATTGGAAATTTTGTACCAGCATTTTAATTATAAAAACCCACAGGGTTAATTTGGTTTTGACCTGTTTACGCGTTTCGAACAAAGATTCAAAGAAATTTTCAAAATTTTGTTATTAGGGCAAGTTAACCTTTATTCCAAAAGCCCACTTAATTAATAAGACTATTTTTTTTGCTCTTCTTAAATGGTCTCAAGTAGTGCAAAATCTAAATGAGATAATATAAATAATAATAAAAATAAAGCTAATAAAGAATGCGAATAATAATATCTTTAAATTTAAATAACAAAACATTTTTCATCTCTACATTCTTTGTTTTTTATCTTCCTTGCAGTTGTTGTTTTTTAAAAATAGATTTCAGTGTAAAATTGCAGTTTTCTTGAAATAAAATCTAAAAATCAAAAAATAATTTCGTATATATTATGCTTAAATACATAGTATTTTAAAACAGTTTTTAAAAAGGTAAGTACAAAACAAAATATAAGTTTTTATAGACTTTACAAAAATACTTCGCTTAAATGTTTAGGGTTGCCATACGGTACTAAAATTTACCACTGTGCAAAATTAAATTTTTGCAAAATTTTTGGCCCCACATATCTTTTAAACGGTTCAAGGTAGGGTCTTGAAATTTTGGAAGAAGTTAGATCCTCAGAAATTAGTAGGAGTCGGTTAACAACATTTTTTTGTCAAGCCCCATGTTCAGGAGCTATAAGGACTCGAAAATAGAAATTTTGCTATTTTTAAACACCTGCAACTTGAATACCTGTTTAAATATTTTTTCCTTAGTACACAAAATTTAAAGGTCTAACATTATATTTTAACATATGTTAAAGGTTTTTCTTAAATTTAAAAGGGGTTCTTTAAATTGAAGAAAGTGTCTCTCAGTTTTAACCATTTTTGCCTAAATAGTAAAATTCTAAGAAAAATTACAAATTTTGGTGGAATTCACAATTTAATTCCTAGAACCTAAAAAAGTTTGGGGGAAGGGAAATAGAGAGGCTATTAGGACTTAAAAATTTACTGTTTTTATAGGTAAGCAGTAACTTAGTCACCAACGTATATATTTCCTAAATTAAACGTTAATATTGAAGCTTCAACATTATATTCCGATAAAATACTTAGTATAAAACACTATATTATTTTGAAAATGTGCTTTTTTAAAAACCCTTGGTTTTTTTTCATGTCTTGTTCGTATTAGTACATTTTTTTGTACTTTTTAAAATATCGCCAAATGAAGTCATATGACCTCCATTCAAAATTTTTCTATTCCAGTATTATTCATTTTATTGCACACTTTTTTTTATTAAATTTATGAATTCTCGATTTACCTTATCGCTTTTAAAAACTTCAGTAAATTTAGCCATTTTATGATTCCTTTTATTTCATATAATTAGTTTCAATCGCATTTAATAATTTAATAATCTCCTTCTCGTTATTTTTAATAACTCTATCAAACTCTTCTTGATACTTTTTAAGTTGGTCGTTGCCAACTTAAAAACTACATTTTGAATGTATTAGACATCACATATAAATTTAATTTTTTCATTTGCAAATAACATATTTTTAGTTGATTGGTCCAAGCTGGAACATTTAAGCGCTTCATGATAGGTCTTCATACACACTCCTGCACATTCAATCCCTGTTCCCCCTTTTATTTTCATTTTGCACTCTTGGCACGAAGTCATTGTTGTTGATTATAAATTGAACAAAAAATTAAATATTGCTGACTAATATTTTCTTTTTGGCACGAAGTTTAATATTAAATAAATATTTTAATTGAAAAGTAACACGGCTGTACTTAACAAGTGATACTTCTTATTATCAATATATTACAAAATAATTAAAATTTACTTATATATATATAAAATAATAGGTACTTATATTTATATATATTTTCCTATATATACAATAAATTTAATTTTACTCTATATATGATACAATAAGTCTTTATTCAATGTAATTTAAAAATTATCTTTGACATATAATTTAATTTGTTTTCCAAACATATTTTAGTGATTTTCATTTTTTAAATCTAATGGAAGATCATTAAATATTTTTAAACCTTTTAACATTATCATATTTTTTGTTCTCTTATTTCTATCTTTTTTTTTTTTTTAACTTTTATTTTTGTTTATTTCATTAAAGTATTTACAATTAGCAAAAAGTTTTATAAAACTAATTAGAATTCTTAAATTAATTATAACTAAAACCTTAATGTAGTTTAAATTGCTTAGTTTTTTTTATTCTAATAATTTATACAATCTCTAAGTTATTTTAATTTTTCTGAAATATTGTATTACATTTTAAGTTTTTTGGAAAATATTAAAAACCAAAAATTAATTATATGTTTTATTTTTTTTTTTAAACAGTAAAACTTAAGCTAACTTATAACTAATAATAAAATTAAAACTTAATCTAAAACTACCTAACTTAGCCTAACCTTATCCTAATATTATTATGAAATTTTCATTTACTTTTAATTTTATTAACTACTAGCAGATTTACCCGGCGTTGCCCGGAAGCTTGCAAATTGTAAAAAAGCAAATTTCAGCCAATTTTTTGAGATACTACTTTGCCTATAAATGCCACAAAAAAATATTTGTGGAGTTCCGTTAACCCATCGTGGCCCAACAGCTTTTTATAGGTTTTTTTCGTTGCTTTGCTATATATTAGAAATGATTTAACAGATTAACTTCAAATTTTGTATATGTGTTCTTCTTTGAAAATGAAGTACAATTTACTAACAGACTTGAAAGTTGTTAACCCCTGCCGGCGATTGTTCAAAAAAAAATTTGTAAGTAAATTACGTCCAATTATTGAAAGTAGGTACAACTTCTTTGAATTAGGGGAATACATAAAAAAAAAGGTTTGTCGAGTTCTTTTAATCGATTGCGAAACAAAAACTTTAAAAAACAGTTTGCAAAACAATTTGAACGATTATCTCTAATTTTTCTATACATGGTGCTTCTTGACAATTTGGTGCTCCTTGACGATATAGTGTAGGATGGTAGGTTTCCGGTGAACAATGTTAACTGAATTAAATGACTATAGGTCAAAAGTGGATTTTCTTGAATTGCCAACGCTTGAATAAAATATAGTCGATGGTTTAGAAAAGGTTTAAAAATTCGCTTTTCAACTTATATTTTGTTTAGTCCTGAAAGTTATTCCTCGTTTTTTTATGATTTTATGAGAGAATTGTAGGCTTATTTTTTAGAATAACTGTTTTAAAATACTATGTATTTAAGCATTATATATAACAAATTGAATTTTTTGATTTTTAGATTTCATTTGAAGAAAACTGAAAATTTCATTGAATCTTTGTTCAAAACGCACAAACAGGTCAAAACCAAATTAACCCATTTTAATTGGGTTTTAATTAAAATGCTGGTACAAAATTTTCAATAAAATACTTTTAATCGTATAAGAAAATAAGATATATAGAAAACTTCATAGCGTCGTCGTGGAAAATGGGTTAATCGAACTTAACTAAAACTTTTTGCAGCCTCTCTTTTAGACTACAAAATCAACCTGTA
The DNA here is from genome assembly GCA_963082915.1 of Dolichopus griseipennis. NCBI lineage: Eukaryota > Metazoa > Arthropoda > Insecta > Diptera > Dolichopodidae > Dolichopus > Dolichopus griseipennis. Next base: position 127,766,881 of record OY720441.1, read on the forward strand.
AAATTGGACACAAATCGAAAACACAAAATTTTTTGAAAGTCCGCCAGGCCGAAACGGGTTAATTTATTCCAACCAAATTTATACAACTAAATGCGGTTGCTAAGAGGAACATTTGTGCAAAATTTCAAGTCAATCGGTCAAACCGTTTTGACTCGACATCAAAAACATTGAAAAAGCTTCTTTGCACTCTCGTGCCCAAACCGGTTAACCGAACTCAACAAAAATTTGTGCCAGACTTTATTTTCGATTGCGAAACCACCTTGTAAAATTGGACACAAATCGGAAACAAAAAATTTTTTGGAAGCCCACCAGGCCGAAATGGGTTAAATTATTCCAACCAAATTTATGCAACTAATTGCGGTTGCTAAGAGGAACATTTGTGCAAAATTTCAAGTCAATCGGTCAAACTGTTTCGGCTCGACATCAAAAACATTGAAAAAGCTTCATTGCGCCCTCGTGCCCAAACGGGTTAACCGAACCCAACAAAAATTTGTGCCAGCCTCTCTTTTTGACTGCAAAACCACCCTGTAAAATTGGACACAAATCGGAAACACAAAATTTTTTGGAAGCCCGCCGGGCCGAAAGGGGTTAATTTATTCCAACCAGTTTTATACCATTAATTCCGTGTAATAAGAAGAACATTCGTGCAAAATTTCAAGTGAATCGGTCAAACCGTTTCGACTCGACATCAAAAAAACGAAAAAGCTTAAAACGGCTCTGGAGCCGCAACCTGCTGACTTATAAAAATGCGACATAGCCTATGTCACCCCCCGGACTCCCACAATTATACCTCTAAAATTTGGTGTCAATCGGACCAGTGGTTTTCACGTGAATCCTGGACAAACAAACAAACAAACAAACAAATAAACAAACAAACAAATTTTCTTCTTTATATATTAGACTAGCAGATTTACCCGGCGTTGCCCGGAAGCTTGCAAATTGTAAAAACGCAAGCTTCAGCCAATTTTTTGAAATACTACTTTGCTTATAAATGAAGCCACAAAAAAATATTTGTGGAGTTCCGTTAACCAATCGTGACCCAACAGCTTTTTATACGTTTTTTCGTTGCTTTGTTATATATATTAGAAATGATTTAACCGATTAACTTCAAATTTTGTATATGTGTTCTTCTTTAAAAATGAAGTTCAATTTACTAACAGACTTGGAAGTTGTTAATCCCTGTCGACCCGACGATTGTTCAAAAAAAAATTTGTAAGTAAATTACGTCCAATTTCTGAAAGTAGGTACAACTTCTTTGAATTAGGGGAATGCTTAAAAAAATGTTTTGTCGAGTTCTTTTAACCGATTGCGAAACAAAAACTTTGAAAAACAGTTTGAACGATTATCTCTAATTTTTCTATACATGGTGCTTCTTGAGAATTTGGTGCTCCTTGACGATAGAGTTGAGGATGTTAGGTTCCCGGCGAATAATTTTAACTGAATTAAAATGACTATTGGTCAAATGGGGATACTAAGTTTGCCATTATGTCATTATACTATGTCAATAGTAGTTATCTTGAATTGCCAACGTTTGAATAAAATATAGTCGATGGTTTAGAAAAGATTTAAAAATTTGCTTTTCAACTTATATTTTGTTTAGTACTCACCTGAAAGTTGTAATACGCTCTTCCTCGTTTTTTTATGATTTGATGAGAGAAATGTAGGCTTATTTTTTGGAAAAACTGTTTTAAAATACTATGTTTTTAAGCATTATATATAAGAAATTGAATTTTTTGATTTTTAGATTTCATTTGAAGAAAACTGAAAATTTCATTGAATCTTTGTCCAAAACGCACAAACAGGCCAAAACCAAATTAACCATGTGGGTTTTAATTAAAATGTTGATACAACATTTTCAATAACATACTTTTAATCGTATAAGAAAATAAAATTTATAGAAAACTTCATGGCGTCGTCGTGGAAAACGGGTTAATCGAATTAACCAAAACTTTTTGCAACCTCTCTTTAGACTGCAAAATCAACCTGTAAAATTGGACACAAATCGAAAACACAAAATTTTTTGAAAGTCCGCCAGGCCGAAATGGGTTAAATTATTCCAACCAAATTTATACAACTAATTGCGGTTGCTAAGAGGGACATTTGTGCAAAATTTCAAGTCAATTTGTCAAACGGTTTTGACTCGAAATCAAAAACATTGAAAAAGCTTCTTTGCGCCCTCATGCCCAAACGGGTTAACCGAACTCAACAAAAATTTGTGCCAGACTCTATTGTCGACTGCGAAACCACCTTGTAAAGTTGGACACAAATCGGAAATACAAAATTTTTTGAAAGCCCGCCACGTCGAAATGGGTTAAATTATTCCAACCAAATTTATACAACTAATTGCGGTAGCCAAGAAGAACATTTGTGCAAAATTTCAAGTCAATCGGTCAAACCGTTTTGACTCGACATCAAAAACATTGAAAAAGCTTTATTTGGCCTTCGTGCCCAAACGGTTTAAACGAACCCAACAAAAATTTGTGCCAGCCTTTCTTTTCGACTGCAAAACCTTCCTGTAAAATTGGACACAAATCGGAAACGCAAAATTTTTTGGAAGCCCGCCGGGTCGAAAGGGTTTAATTTATTCCAACCAACTTTATACCATTAATTCCGTTTAATAAGAGGAAGATTTGTGCAAAATTTCAAGTCAATCGGTCAAACTGTTTCGGCTCGACATCAAAAACATTGACAAAGCTTCATTGCGCCCTCGTGCCCAAACGGGTTAGCCGAACCCAACAAAAATTTGTGCCAGCCTCTATTTTTGACTGCGAAACCTTCCTGTAAAATTGGACACAAATCGGAAACACAAAATTTTTTGGAAGCCCGCCGGGCCGAAAGGGGTTAATTTATTCCAACCAACTTTATACCATTAATTCCGTTTAATAAGAGGAAGATTTGTGCAAAATTTCAAGTCAATCGGTCAAACTGTTTCGGCTCGACATCAAAAACATTGAAAAAGCTTCATTGCGCCCTCGTGCCCAAACGGGTTAGCCGAACCTAACAAAAATTTGTGCCAGCCTCTCTTTTTGACTGCAAAACCACCCTGTAAAATTGGACACAAATCAGAAGCACAAAATTTTTTGGAAGCCCGCCGGGCCGAAAGGGGTTAATTTATTCCAACCAACTTTGTACTATTAATTCCGTTTAATAAGAAGAACATTCGTGCAAAATTTCAAGTTAATCGGTCAAACCGTTTCGACTCGACATCAAAAAAACGAAAAAGCTTAAAACGGCTCTGGAGCCGCAACCTGTTGACTTATAAAAATGCGACATAGCCTATGTCACCCCCCGGACTCCCAAAATTATTCCTCTAAAATTTGGTGTCAATCGGACCAGTGGTTTTCACGTGAATCCTGGACAAACAAACAAACAAACAAATAAACAAATAAACAAACAAATTTTCTTCTTTATATATTAGATTTAACCACCAATAGTTTGTTTGTATTTGTTTATTCTTTTCAGGGATAAACATGTCGTATTTTAATAAACTAGTTTCAATATTATGAGGGTGATATTCTATGCACTTGCATGTAGTCCGTCTATTATATTGATATAATAGGGGGACATGCTCATGGTTTTGAATATACCCTTTGGAATCTAGGTAAATAAAATGTTCGAGCGCAATGAAACCCGATTTAAACTATATTTAATATACTCTTCGGTATGGTAATATATGTTTGATATTAAACCATTTTCTAACGTGGTAAGAGATCTGTCAAAATGATTATGTATAATTTTTATTAAAAGGTTATCGAATCTTATTATATTTGCTTTACGGTACAAGCATTTATTGGAATAAAAATGTTTGTAGTCCGTTTCTGGTTTTCTACGTAGATTTACGCAGGCTCTTATGCATTTTCGTTCAAAAATCCTGATTTTTTCCATTTGGCTTGCACTAATATTGAACCAAATTGGCCCAGCATACGATATAGTTGGTTTTATAAGACCCTGGTAAGCTAAAGTTTTCACTCTGTCATTAAGAGTTTTATTATAAAACAATTTCTGACAGGACATGAAGGCTTTAGTACCTTTTTCAATCGCTTTTTTTTATATGGTGAGTAAAGTTTAAATTTTGGTGTAGATATAGACCTAAATATTTAACTATCTTTATACCCGTGCATATATATATGACATCGGGTATATTAAAATTGCTCCTCCGTTTGTAACGCATCGATCTAGACGAGCTAGATATATTGTCAAGGGTACGTATCGGCTCAGAATCGAAAAATAAGTCGATCTAGCTAAGTATGTCTGTCCGTCCGTCCGTCCGTGTGTCAGCACGATAACTCAAAAACTAAAAGAGCTACAGTTTTGAAATTTTCACAAAATATTTTTCAATCAATTCCTAGGTTCCCTTTTTTTTTGGTTAAGATCAGACCAAAACTTCGGGTAGCTCTCGAACAACTAACTTTTCAAACTCCAATATTTTCATATAAAAATTTGAAATTTTGCTGTGCATCTTGTATTTAACATGAAATTATATGAATTTTTTTTTATTTTTATTTTGTTGTTTTTTTTTTTTTTTTGTAGATAACGATTTCGAGTTACGATTTCATATGATTTAAATGATGCGTAGTTTAAACAGAATTTAAGATATATTTTATATTTTAGATTATATTTTAACATATGTTAAAGGTTTTTTTTAAATTTAAAAGGGGTTCTTTAAATTGAAGAAAGTGTCTCTCAGTTTTAACCATTTTTGCCTAAATAGTAAAATTCTAAGAAAAATTACAAATTTTGGTGGAATTCACAATTTAATTCCTAGAACCTAAAAAAGTTTGGGGGAAGGGGAATAGTGAGCATTATATCCTTGAGAAATTTGGCAACCTTCCTTATAGAGGGGCTACTAGGACTTAAAAATTTACTGTTTTTATAGGTAAGCAGGAACTTAGTCACCAACGTATATATTTCCTAAATTAAACGTTAATATTGAAGCTTCAACATTATATTCCGATAAAATACTTAGTATAAAACACTATATTATTTTGAAAATGTGCTTTTTTAAAAACTCTTGGTTTTTTTTCATCAATTGTTCATTATCGTATTAGTACATTTTTTTGTACTTTTTAAAATATCGCCAAATGAAGTCATATGACCTCCATTCAAAGTTTTTCTATTCCAGTATTATTCATTTTATTGCACACTTTTTTTTATTAAATTTATGAATTCTCCATTTACCTTATCGCTTTTAAAAACTTCAGTAAATTTAGCCATTTTATGATTCCTTTTATTTCATATAATTAGTTTCAATCGCATTTAATAATTTAATAATCTCCTTCTCGTTATTTTTAATATCTCTATCAAACTCTTCTTGATACTCTTTAAGTTGGTCGTTGCCAACTTAAAAAGTATAAAGAGTATAAAGAAATTAATATATTCGTGAATTAAAAATTAATTATAAGAGATAGAAGTGAATAATTAGAGCAAGAGTTTTGAAATTCACACAAAACATTTTTTGGACATTTTTGAGGTTCCCTAATAATCTCCTTCTCGTTATTTTTAATAACTCTATCAAAGTCTTCTTTATACTCTTTAAGTTGGTCGTTGCTTTTTTTCACCGCACTTTCCATAATCTGAAGAACCAAATCTACATTTTGAATGTATTAGACACAGCCATCACATATAAATTTAATTTTTTCATTTGCAAATAACATATTTTTAGTTGATTGGTCCAAGCTGGAACATTTAAGCGCTTCATGATAGGTCTACTTACACACTCCTGCACATTCAATCCCCGTTCCCCCTTTTATTTTCATTTTGCACTCTTGGCACGAAGTTATTATTGTTGATTATAAATTGAACAAAAAATTAAATATTGCTGACTAATATTTTCTTTTTGGCACGAAGTTTAATATTAAATAAATATTTTAATTGAAAAGTAACACGGCTGTACTTAACAAGTGATACTTCTTATTATCAATATATTACAAAATAATTAAAATTTACTTATATATATATAAAATAACAGGTACTTATATTTATATATATTTTCCTATATATACAATATATTTAATTTTAGTCTATATATGATACAATAAGTCTTTATTCAATGTAATTTAAAAATTATCTTTGACATATAATTTAATTTGTTTTCTAAACATATTTTAGTGATTTTCATTTTTTAAATTTAATGGAAGATCATTAAATAGTTTTAAACCTTTTAACATTATCATATTTTTTGTTCTCTTATTTCTATCTTTTTTTGTTTTTTAACTTTTATTTTTGTTTATTTCATTAAAGTATTTACAATTAGCAAAAAGTTTTATAAAACTAATTAGAATTCTTAAATTAATTATAACTAAAACCTTAATATAGTTTAAATTGCTTAGTTTTTTTTTATTCTAATAATTTATACAATCTCTAAGTTATTTTAATTTTTCTGAAATATTGTATTACATTTTAAGTTTTTTGGAAAATATTAAAAACCAAAAATTAATTATATGTTTTATTATACCCTACACCTATAGAATAGGTAAAGGGGTATATTAACTTTGGTATGGTGTTTGTAACCACCTAAAAGAAGCGAGCTAGATATGGAAAAGTATATATATTTGTGATCTGCGTGACCGCCTTAGTCGATATAGCCATGTCCGTCCGTCCGTCCGTCCGTCCGTAGGCACGATAACTCAAAAAATAATGGAGCTATCTTGATGAAATTTTAACTGTAGGTTACTAGGACTGAAAGTACGGCGGGGATTGCATATGGGCGAAATCGGCCAATGGGTTCGGATTCTGGACCTTTTAATCGGTTTCAGGGCTAACGAACAAATATAAAAAATCACGATAACTCAACAACTAATGACGCTATCTTCATCAAATTTGTGCTGTAGGTTACTAGTAATGAAACTACTTCGGAGATTGCGTAAGGTCGGGATTGGACCATGGGTTCGGAACCTAGAACTTTTTGATCGAATTTAGGCCAAACGAGCATAATTCCGAAACCAATGAAGATAGAACCTCCAAATTTAGTATCAGGGTGTCCCTTCCTATTTTCTAAGTGTCTTGTGAATTTGGGTCCCATTGGAGTAGTGGGTCGGGGACCAGCCACACATTTCCGAAGACCTTAAAGCATATCTTTAAAATTAATAAAGATAACAACTTGAAAAAATGTAGAAGCTTCCAATTTGCCACAAGGGTGTTCTTTACTATTTCTTGCGTGTTCCCCTAATTTGGGATCAATTGGAGTGGTGGTTCTGTACCCCTCTCAGACCTCCCAAGTTTTAAAGGCTTATAATCGAAATTACTAAAAATAGTTACTTAAAATTAGGATAGACCGTTCAAATTGTGTACAAGGGTTAACTAGTACTATAAGTACAGCGCGGAATATATAAGAGCGAAATCAGCCCAACGGTTCGGATTCCGGACCTTTTAATCGATGTCAGGACTAAGGAACATATATAAAAAATCACGATAACTCAACAACTAATGAGGCTATCTTCATGAAATTTGTGCTGTAGGTTATTGGCAGCGAAACTACGGCGGTGATTAAGTACGGTGAGGATTGGACAATGGGTTCGGAACTTAGAACTTTTTGATCGAATTTAGGCCAAACGAGCATAATTCCGAAACCAATGAAGATAGAACCTCCAAATTTGGTATCAGGGTGTCCCTTCCTATTTCGTAAGTGTCTTTGAAATTTGGGCCCCATTGGAGTAGTGGATCGGGGACCAGCCACTCAGTTCTTAGGACCTTAAAGCATATTTTCGAAATTAATAAATATAGTAACTTGAAACAAATGTAGAAGCTTCAAATTTGGCCCAGGGTGTTCTTTACTATTTCTTGTGTGCCCCCCTAATTTGGGATCAATTGGAGTGGTGGTTCAGAACCTCTCTTAGACCCCCCAATGTGTAAAAGCTTATCATCGAAATTAATAAACCTAGTAACTTAAAATTAAGATAGAGCGTTCCAATTGTGTACAAGGGTTAACTAGTATTGAAAGTATGACGGGACTGCATATGGGCGAAATCGTACCATAATTTCGGGTTCAGGAACCCTTGAAAAGTTCAAGGACTAACAAACATATATCTTAAAAACACCATAACTCAAAAAATAATGCCGCTATTTTGATGAAATTTAACAGTAGGTTACTAGTAATGAAAGTACCATGGGAATTGGTTGTGGTCGAGTTTAATTTCGAAGCCAAAGAATATATTTCCTATGTCCTATGTGTCTCCGAAATCTAGACTTAATTGTAGTGGTTCAGCTATGTTCAAAGGTACTTGCTGCATTTATGTAAAATTTATTTTTATATTTAAATGAATTATATGAAAAGGTCTAAATTTGTAATTGTATTTTAGAAATACTATTTATTGCATATTTTGCGTTTATAAGCTTTTCTATTAGGTATATAAACTAACCATTTAAAATAATTGCAATTTTTAAAAATTTTGATTATTAAATCTTTGATTATCTTTTTATCACAAAATTTAATAATTAGAATTTTTTCATTTTGTAATTGAATTGGAATAATTGTTTTTTAATATTTTTAATTAGTAAGAATTTGTAGTATTTTTTAATAGATAGTGTAATTAGAAAATGTTTTTAGTATTATACAGTTAATTTGGTTAGCTATGAATTACGATCAAATTAATAACAGCTTCTATGGTGTTAAAATGACTTATGGATATGTCCTTAAATTTGAACCAAATAGGTGTAGGGTATTTCTAAGTCGGTTGCACCGACTGACTGTTTCTTTACTTGTTTTTTTTTTTAAAACAGTAAAACTTAAGCTAACTTATAACTAATAATAAAATTAAAACTTAATCTAAAACTACCTAACTTAGCCTAACCTTATCCTAATATTATTATAAAATTTTCATTTACTTTTAATTTTATTTATTAACTATTTAACCACCAATAGTTTGTTTGTATTTGTTTATCCTTTTCAGGGATAAACATGTCGTATTTTAATAAACTAGTTTCAATATTATGAGGGTGATATTCTATGCACTTGCATGTAGTCCGTCTATTATATTGATATAATAGGGGGACATGCTCATGGTTTTGAATATACCCTTTGGAATCTAGGTAAATAAAATGTTCGAGCGTAATGAAACCCGATTTAAACTATATTTAATATACTCTTCGGTATGGTAATATATGTTTGATATTAAACCATTTTCTAACGTGGTAAGAGATCTGTCAAAATGATTATGTATAATTTTTATTAAAAGGTTATCGAATCTTATTATATTTGCTTTACGGTACAAGCATTTATTGGAATAAAAATGTTTGTAGTCCGTTTCTGATTTTCTACGTAGATTTACGCAGGCTCTTATGCATTTTCGTTCAAAAAATCCTGATTTTTTCCATTTGGCTTGCACTAATATTGAACCAAATTGGCCCAGCATACGATATAGTTGGTCTTATAAGACCCTGGTAAGCTGAATTTTTCATTCTGTCATTTAGAGTTTTATTATAAAACAATTTCTGACAGGACATGAAGGCTTTAGTACCTTTTTCAATCGCTTTTTTTTATATAGTGAGTAAAGTTTAAATTTTGGTGTAGATAATAGATATAGACCTAAATATTTAACTATCTTTATACCCGTGCATACATATATGACATCGGGTATATTAAAATTGCTCCTCCGTTTGTAACGCATCGATCTAGACGAGCTAGATATAGTGTCAAGGGTACGTATCGGCTCAGAATCGAAAAATGAGTCGATCTAGCTATGTGTGTCTGTCCGTCCGTCCGTCCGTCTGTGTGTCAGCACGATTACTCAAAAACTAAAAGAGCTACAGTTTTGAAATTTTCACAAAATATTTCTCAATCAATTTCTAGGTTCCCTATTTTTATACCCTACACCTAGATAAAGGGGTATATTAACTTTGGTATGGTGTTTGTAACTACCTAAAGGAAGCGAGCTAGATATAGAAAAGTATATATATTTATGATCAGCGTGACCGCCTGAGTTGATATAGCCATGTCCGTCCGTCCGTCCGTCCGTCCGTAGGCACGATAACTCAAAAAATAATGGAGCTATGTTGATGAAATTTTAAGTGTAGGTTACTAGGACTGAAAGTACGGCGTGGATTGCGTATGGGCTAAATCGGCCCATGGGTTCGGATTTTGAACTTTTTAATCGATCGAAGGGCTAACAACTAATGACGCTATCTTCATCAAATTTGTAGGTTACTAGTAATGAAACTACTTCGGAGATTGCGTAAGGTCGGGATTGGACCATGGGTTCGGAACCTAGAACTTTTTGATCGAATTTAGGCCAAACGAGCATAATTCCGAAACCAATGAAGATAGAACCTCCAAATTTGGTATCAGGGTGTCCCTTCCTATTTCCTAAGTGTATTGGGTATTTGGGTCCAATTGGAGTACTGCGTCGGGGACTAGCCACACATTTCCAAAGACCTTAAAGCAAATCTTTAAAATTAATAATGTAGAAGCTTCCAATTTGCCACAAGGGTGTTCTTTACTATCTCTTGCGTGTTCCCCTAATTTGGGATCAATTGGAGATGTGGTTCAGTACCTCTCTCAGACCTCCCAAGTTTTAAAAGCTTTTAATCGAAATTACTAAAAATAGTTACTTAAAATTAAGATAGACCGTTTAAATTGTGTACAAGGGTTAACTAGTACTATAAATACAGCGCGGGCTGTATAAGGGCGAAATCAGCCCTTGGGTTCGTATTCTGGACCTTTTAGTCGGTGTCAGGGATAACGAACATATATTAAAAATCACGATAACTCAACAACTAATGACCCTATCTTCATGAAATTTGTGCTGTAGGTTATTGGTAATGAAACTACAGCGGTGATTACGTACGGTGAGGATTGGACAATGGGTTCGGAACTGAGAACTTTTTGATCGAATTTAGGCCAAACTAGCGTAATTCCGAAACCAATGAAGATATAACCTCCAAATTTGGTATCAGGGTATCCCTTCCTATTGCGTAAGTGTCTTTGAAATTTGGGCCCCATTGGACTAGTGGATTGGGGACCAGGCACTCAGTTCCGAGGACCTTAAAGCATATTTTCGAAATTAATAAATATAGTAACTTGAAACAAATGTAGAAGCTTCAAATTTGGCCCAGGGTGTTCTTTACTATTTCTTCCGTGCCCCCCTAATTTGGGATCATTTGGAGTGGTGGTTCAGGACCTCTCTTAGACCCCCAAATGTGTAAAAGCTTATCATCGAAATTAATAAAACTAGTAACTTAAAATTAAGATAGAACGTTCCAATTGTATACAAGGGTTAACTAGTATTGAAAGTATGACGGGGACTGCATATGGGAGAAATCGTACCATGGTTTGGGGTTCTGGAACCCTTGACAAGTTCAAGGACTAACAAACATATATCTTAAAAACACCATAACTCAAAAAATAATGTTGGTATTTTGATGAAATTTAAACTTTAGGTTACTAGTAATGAAAGTACCATGGGAATTGGTTCTGGTTGAGTTTAATTTCCAAGCGAAAGAATATATTTCTTATGTCCTATGTGTCTCCGAAATCTAGACTTAATTGTAGTGGTTCAGCTATATTCAAAGGTACTTGCTGCATTTATGTAAAATTTATTTTAATATTTAAATGAATTATATGAAAAGGTCTTAATTTGTAATTGTATTTTAGAAATACATTTATTGCATATTTTGCGTTTGTAAGCTTTTCTATTAGGTATATACACTAACCATTTAAAATAATTGCAATTTTTAAAAATTTGGATTATTAAACACATTATGCTTTGATTATCTTTTTATCACAAAATTTAAGAATTAGAATTTTTTCATTTTGTAATTGAATTGGAATAAATATATTTTCATTTATTTCAAATTTGTTTGTTTTTTAATATTTTAAATAGATAAATTAGCAAGAATTTGTAATATTTTTTAATAGATAGTGTAATTAGAAAATGTTTTTAGTATTATAAAGTTAATTTGGTTAGCTATGTCTTACGATCAAATTAATAACAGCTTTTATGGTGTTAAAATGACTTATGGATATGTCCTTAAATTTGAACCAAATAGGTGTAGGCTATTTCTAAGTCGGTGGCACCGACTGACTGTTTCTTAACTTGTTTTAATATTGTTTATTTCATAATTGTTTAACGTACATTTTTGCTTATTATTCACATATCTTTGTAATATAATTTAATTGAACTTAACTTAATAAAATACCTTTAAAGTCATTGTACTGACCTACATTCATAATTTTAATAGTTTTAAAGTAAGTTAAATATTTGTTGTGTCAGCTAATTTCGTTGCATAATGTATAATTATTATGGAAATAAAAATTGTATTTAAAGACGTAATTTTAAGTAAAATATAATCATTAATAAATTTGAATTCTAAACTTAAATAAGTTTTTGTATATTTTTTGGGATTCAAACAATAAAATAAATAAAATACATTAATTAATAAAAAAAAATAATAAATTAATAAAACAAATAAAAAATATGGCAACCAACAATGGAATAATTTCTCCAAGCGTGTTACAAACTGCACTGAATAGCCAACAACAAGCATCATCAAACAATCAACAACAAGCAGCATCCAATAATCAACAGTCTACAACTACAACAACATCAGCAGAATTATGTTTAACGTTGGACCCGCTGAAGTACATCGGTGACCTCCCAGAATTTAGTGGAAAAGGTGAGGAATTATTTAAATTTTTAGAGTTAGTAGAATGTATAATACCTTTAGTTTTAAGATATAATTCAGATAGTCAAACCATATTATTAAATAAAATTAAAGCTAAGTTAATCGGTAAAGCTAGGAAAATGACTGATATTAATAATCAGGTTAATACTTGGTCAGAAATTAAAAATATTTTAATAAATAATTTTAGCGAAAGAAAGTCCGCTTTTGAAATATTTGAAGAATTACAAAGTGTTACCTTTCGTTCTACTCCCGTCGACCTATATAACCAAATCAAAGCAATTCTTAGAAAACTAAATAATAAAATTAAAAACGAAGCTAATTCTCCATTATTAATTGAATCTAATATTTTAACAGCGTTGCGAATTTTTAAAGATAAACTTCCGGAACCAGTACGTTCCATTTTATTTAGTAGAAATCCAACATCCCTAGAAAATGCAATGGATATTTTGTATGAAGTAATAATGAAATGACAAAATAAAAATGATATTCGTAGTAAAAACCTCAATGCAAATAAAAATGGAGCTTATAGGAATAATAATTATAACAATAAAAGTAATAATAATTTTACAAACAATAATCACGGTAACAATAACAATTTTAGGTCAGATTTCCAACAGCGTAATTCTAATTATAATAATTCCACATATAATAGTTGTAACCATTCTCGTAGAACCCAACAAAATTTTAATACGCAATCTTCCCAACAATATCAGAACCATTCTAGATATAACCAAATAAACTGCGAAACTATGGAGGTTGATCCAACTACCATAAATCGTAGAATTAATACTCTTGAAACACAAACTCAGGGTAACAACGAAAATTTAAATCGCGAAATTGAAAATTTTCACTCAATAGCCTCGGAGCAAAACAGGAACTTCCTTATATAAAGATACAATCAAAAGGAAGACCATTAAAATTTATTATAGACTCAGGTGCTACTATGAGCATAATGAATAGTGGAGTTTGCAATCCAATTTACAAATCCAAAATTTAACCTATTAATATTAAAACATTACGCAATAAGTTTATATGTGATACGAAAATCATAATTGATCCTTTTCTCGAATTTGACGCTAAAGGAAAATTCGAATTTTTGGAAATAAACTTCCATGATAGATTTGACGGTTTAATAGGTAACAACATTCTTAAACCGTTACAATCTATAATCGACTATGAAAACAATTGTTTAAAAATAAACACCGACAATATCATTCCTCTTTATTTTAATGAAAAAGATGAAAAAGTATATAACATCCCGGTACCAATGAAAGAGTTAAATATCTTTCAAAACGAAATTTTTGTAGGTAAAAACAATATTAGATGTGATCATTTAGATCATACAATTAAAAGTGAACTTTTGAAAATATTAAAAAAGTTCAACAAAGCCTTTTTTCATGAAGGTGATGATTTAACTTTCACCCACGAAATCAAACATGCAATTAATACAACTAACGAAATACCAATCTATATTAAGATTTATAGGTATCCCGAAGTGCATAAAAAAGAAGTCGACAAACAAATCGACGAAATGCTTAACCAGGGAATAATAAGACACAGCGATTCACCTTATTCGGCTCCTTTATGGGTTGTTCCAAAAAAGATCGATGCATCAAAGGAACAAAAATTACGTATTGTCATTGACAATAGAAAACTAAATAACGTTACTATAGATGACAAATACCCAATCCCGAATATCGATGAAATCCTTGACAAACTTGGTCGTGCAATGTATTTCACTACTCTCGATTTGGCTAAAGGCTTCCACCATATCGAGATAGAAAAAAATGACATAAAGAAAACAGCTTTTAGCACAACCAATGGTCATATCCCCCTTAAAAATGCCCCGGCAACCTTTCAAAGCTTAATAAACTCCGTACTAAAAGAATTTATAGGCAAATATTGATACGTGTATTTGGACGATATCATCATATTTAGCACTAGCAAAGAAGAGCACTTTGCTATCTTACAAAAGATCCTTAATAGACTCCAAGACGCAAACTTAAAAATTCAACTCGATAAAAGCGAGTTTTTGAAACAAGAGACAGAATTCTTGGGTCACATAATAACGACAAGGGGAATAAAACCAAACCCCAAAAAAATTGAAGCTATTAATAAATTTCCGATACCTAAAACCCCTAAGCAAATAAAAAGTTTCCTAGGTTTAGTGGGTTACTATAGGAAATTTATTAAAGATTTCGCAAAAATTGCTAAACCAATTACACTTTGCTTAAAAAAAGGAAAGCGTATTGATGTTAGTAACAATGATTATAAAGAAGCTTTTAATAAATTAAAATTGCTCATTACAACGGATCCTATTCTTGTTTATCCAAACTTCTCAAAACCTTTCGTTTTAACCACGGATGCAAATGATTTCGCTATAGGTGCTGGTTTATCACAAGATAACCACCCTGTATCTTATGCATCACGTACCTTAAATAAGCATGAATGCAAATATTCTGCCATTGAAAAGGAGTTGCTCGCAATAGTCTGGGCAACTAAATATTTGTCCATATCTTTTTGGTCGTAAATTTACTATTAGAACCAATCACAAACCTCTCCAATGGCTTCATAACTTGAAAGAACCTAATTCCAAGTTGCAAAGATGGAAAATCAAGTTAGAGGAATTTAATTTCGACATTGAATATTTAAGTGGACGAGAAAACAAAGTTGCTGACGCTCTCTCACGTGTTCAGATTCATTTAAACGAATCAAATTTAAATAGGTTAAAATCAAACGAAAATAATTCAAATGACATGGAAATTGACGAAATACGATCAACTGATGCGGCAATGCATTCAGCTGACGAAGATAATTCCGAATACATCCCTATATCAGAGTCACCAATTAACTTTTACAAAACACAAATTATCATAAAAAAGGGTTCACAAGAACAATTGAAATTATTTAAAATCCATCGTAAAACAAGAAAAATTTTCATACATCCTAATCCTAACGAGGAATTTTTTATCGAACTTTTTAAAAATCATATTCCTAGTAAAGGAATAATAGGAATTATGATTGATGATATAAAACTCTACAGTTCTTTACAAAATACATACCTAAAATATTTTTCAAAAAATAAACTAATAAAATTAAACAAATTCTCACTCTTACTCACTGACATTTTATATCGTCTCGAAATAAAGGAACTTATTCTTGACCAACACATAAAAACAAATCATAGAGGAATCAATGATGTTTACCTAAATTTAAAGAAAAGCTATTATTTTCCTAAATTGAAAAATGAAATTCAAAATGTTATAGGAAAGAAAAGTGGTGCGATTATTGTGAATTGTGATAATGAAGAGTCTTTTGAGAATTTTAAAAATGTAGCGGAAGCAGAAATTGGTGAAAACTATAAAATTAAAGTTGCAAAAGAACGAAATCCAAGAGTCAAAATAATGAATGTAAGTGAAGATGTCAAAAAAGAGGAACTGCTAGATAAGATTAAAAAACAAAATGAAATTGATGTGGAAAAAATGGAAATCAAAGCATATTATAAAAATAATGATAAATTTAAGTCAATGACAGCGGTGATAGAATTAATGTTGAAAACTATAATAGAATTATGAAAATGGGAAAAATTAGAATTGGATGGAATATTTGTCGAGTTTATGATGGCATTTTTGTTAGGCGGTGCTACAAATGTTTAGGGTATCAACATTCAAAAGACAAATGCACTATGGAAGCTTATTATTGTGGGAAGTGTGCAGAAACATATGAAAAGGGTCACGTATGTAAATCCAAGGATATTAGGTGTGTGAATTGCATAAAAATTAACAATGATTTCAAATTAAATTTAAAAACTAATCACAGCGCTTTTGATGTTAACGAATGCGAGGTTTTCAAAAGGAAGATTAGTATCGAAAAGAAAAAAATATTTTAGCAACTAAAGGAAAACATTGAAACATTTTTGTGTATGTATCTTAATATTGATGGTTTAGAGAATCTAAATGAGTTAAAAATATTGATTGGCAAAAAGAATCCACAAATAATATTTCTTAGTGAAACGCATATAACCGACGTAATAGATGAGACAGAATATAATATACCGAATTATAATGTAATTAATTGTTTGTCACATTCTAGACATACTGGAGGGGTTTCGATTTACTTAAAGGAAAATATAAGTTTCTCCGAAATATTATCTTTCAAAAATGATTTTGCATGGATTCTGTTAATAAAAGTTATAATAAATAATGTAGAATGGACATTAGCGGTAGTTTATAGATCTCCAAGCAGTAGGTATCCGATGGGACAATTTATTGATATATTTGAACAAATATGTACCAATAATTTGGAGAATAAATCAAATGTTATTATAGTAGGTGATTTCAATATAAATTGGCTAGATGAGAGTACAAATATTAAAAATGTAATAAATGACGAGGGTCTGAAACAAATAGTGGAAGAGCCCACAAGAAATACACAAAGCACAAGTACGTTAATAGACTATGTCTTGGTAAAAAATTTTTGTCAGAATGTAGATTATATAATAGATCAGGCTGATAAGATCTCAGACCACGAAACTATTCAAATTAAAATAAATTTGAATAGAAAATTTGAAAATAAAATAGAGGAAGTAAAATGTATAAGATACGATAAAGGAAAATATAGACAAATATTAAATGCAATGGATTTTCAGGGCTTACCGTTAAATACTAGTTTAAATGAAACAGCATTACATTTTGAAGATAAACTGAGAAAGTCTATTGAAAAGATAACCGTTTGCAAAAAGCTGGCATCATTAAACAAGATGCCGGGTTGGTTTAATGAATATTTACGGTACTTGAAGAACGAGAAAATTAATAGTTATATGCGAGCAGTGTACAGTCGTGGAAATATGGCAATTTGGGCAGAATATAAGAGTATTAGAAACTTCTACAAACAGGAAGTAATTAAAACCAAAGACAGGTATATAAAAAATGAAATCTCAAAAAGTGCGAATAATCAGAAGGAACTTTGGAAAACCATTAAAAGCTTAGTTCTGAATAAAAGCCATAAAACTAAATTAAATGAAGTTACAATAAATAATAATGTCATTAATAACGATGTTAACATAACAGACTCCATAAATCGGTACTTCATTAGTAGCATAAAAGAAATTAATGAAAGTATTCCGCAAATAGAATATGAGTCAATTGTTCCCACACAAAGTAGGCAATTCTACTTCGAAGAAACAAATGAAAATAAACTGAAAGTTATTATTAAAAATATGAACAATAAAAGAGATTGTATAGGATTTAGTAAAACAATGTTGGAGGATGCATTTGATATACTTGGTCCTGTGTTAGTGACGATTATAAACAAGTCATTGCAGAATGGTATAGTTCCAGACTCTTGGAAAGAGTCTGTTGTAATTCCAGTACCGAAAATAAAGAACAGCAAAAAAGCAGAAAATATGCGTCCAATTAATATGCTTTCTGTGCATGAAAAATTACTAGAAAAAGTTGTGGCTGAACAATTGGAAAAATATATGGAATCTAATAGCATGTTTGTAGTGGAACAATCAGGATTCCGTAAAGGATACTCGTGTGAAACTGCCCTAAATTGGGTTACGTTTGAATGGAAAAAATTAGCGGATGCTGGCGACTGTGTTGTAGCTGTGTTTCTAGACTTCAAACGTGCCTTTGAAACATTAGATAGAAGGATCTTGCTAAGTAAACTTAAAGCTTATGGTGTGCGTAGTACTGAATTGAAGTGGTTTCAATCATACCTTGCTGGTAGAACACAGGTTACGCGGGTTAATGGAAGTTTGTCGAGCAGAAGGGCTGTGGATCTTGGAGTTCCACAAGGATCTGTTTTAGGCGTAATTTTGTTTTTAATTTATATCAATGATATTGTACGTGTCTTAAAATTTTGTCGTATAGCGTTGTTTGCGGATGATTGCTTGGTGTATATTAGTGGGAAAAATGTCCAAAATATTGTTGAAAATCTAAATGCTGATCTGGAAGAACTAAGTAAATGGCTAGATATGAACAAACTGAAGCTAAATACGTCAAAAATTAAATGCATGGGCGTGAACTTGAGAAATGCTGCTATTGACATTAGAATTAATAATGATAAAATCGAAGTTGTTCAAAATATTAAATATTTGGGAATAATAATTGACAACAAATTGAAATTTGATCAGCACCTTAATAACATATGTAACAAAATATCTAAGAAGATTGGATTCATGAGAAGAATTAGGAATTGTATATCAAAAACAACAGCAAAAATATTGTACAACGCATTGTTCCTACCACATTTTGACTATTGTGCTACGATAATTTTTTCATGTTCCTTAGAACAATTCTCAAGAATGCAGATTCTTCAAAATAAGGCTATGAGATTGATATTAAAGAGTAGTTCGCTAACACCAATAAGCCAAATGTTACAAAAATTATGTTGGATGAATATTAGGCAAAGAGTGTACTTTAGAGTACTTTTCTTCATATTCAAATTAAAGTACAACATGCTGCCATCTTACCTGACAAGAAATCTACAGAGAGTGAGTGACTGTCAACCTTATAACCTTCGGGGAGGAGAAAATTTTAGAGTATCAAGGTGCAACAAAGTGACAACGCAAAACTCATTGATGTATAGAGGTCTGCAAATGTTCAACGGTCTACCAAATAAAATCAAAGGAGAAAGAAATATTAATTGTTTTTATAAATTGCTTGTTAAATTTGTGCATGAAAATTTTTAAGTCTTTGTTATATAAAATTTTTGTTATATTGTTATGTTTTTTATGAAAAAATTTTTTTTTGTAAATTTTTATTATATAAAATGTTTTAAATGAATTATTATTGTTATACAAAAAAGTTTTACTTACACAAAACTAATAAATAAATAAAAAAAAAAAAAAAAAAAAAAAAAAAATAAATAATTGTCACATTTGCAGCATTGCGAAATATGAAAGACGTCCTTTAAATCTACCTTTAAAAATTACAGAAATCCCTAGGAAACCATTACAAATAGTCCATATGGACATATGGTTTCACACAAAAGGAAATCCATACTTGACAATTATTGACAAATTTTCAAAGCACGCCCAAATCATTGCCTTAAAATCTAGGAATTGGGTGGATTTGAAAAATGGTTTTATGCAATATATAGCATCTTTCGGTAAACCTGTTAAAGTTGTAACAGACCAAGAGAAGGGCTTTAATAGCCTTAATTTCAAAAATTATTTAGAAACAGAAGGAATTGATATCCATTTTACTACTCCTAATAACCATAGTAGCAATGCGGATATTGAAAGATTCCATAATACTTTAAACGAACACCTACGAATATTGAACACGATCGAAAAAGAAGAAGGTCAAATTACGGAAGAAGACCCCATAATCAAAAACTTAAAAGTTTATAATGAAACTATTCACACATCAACTGGCAAAAAGCCAATTGATTTTCTAAATGGTGTTATCTCTCCCGACCAATATCCTTCTATCAAAGAATTTAATACAAAAGTTAAAGAAAAAACTATCGAAAAACGTAATAAAGGTAAAATCACTGGTAAGCCTTCCAATTATCTTAAACTAAATAGAGTTACAAAACTACAACCATATCACAAAAAAGTTCAAATCACAGACTCAAATAGCGATCACCTTAAAATCAATAAAGAAAATATTCCACGTTACATTAATCAATTTAAAAGAAAATTCACGTACCAAAACTAACCACTTCTATCTTATTCTAGGATTATTTCTCTTTGTTCTCTTACTGGTTTTTCCTGTTGTCCTGTCTCGCTCATCCATAGATGTTAACCAAATACCACCTGGAAATGGTTACCTCCTCTTCGAGGAATCTGAGCTTAAAGTAATTCAAAGTTATAGAAAAATATTGCATGTCGTCGAGCTAACCCAATACGAGACAATTATTAACAAAATAGAATCTAACATATTACAACTTCAAAATGAAACTGATATTCCTTCGGTTTTGTTACATAAATTAAAACACCTAAAGGAAGATTACAATAGTATTATTCCACACCACGTAAGTAAAAGATCATTGTGGTGGAAATATTCTTTGCTTTGCTGTTGGTGTAATGGACGACGACGATAGAAAAGAAGTAGAAGAACATTTAAAGGTAATAGAACAAAATAACGGTAAATTAATTAATAACGTTAACGATCAAGTATTAATAAATGAAAAACTATTTCAATGAAATAAAAAATATTACCGATCATTAACCTAGCTCAAAATGAAATAAAAAATGTAATTAACAATTTTCAAAATAATATTGATAAAATAAATAAACAAGTGATGAAAAAAACCAAGGGTTTTTAAAAAAGTACATTTTCAAAATTATATTGTGTTAAAAACTCAGTTTAATTTTGGAAATATGTACTATGGGGGAATAAGTCACTGCTTACTTGTAAAAATAGTAATTTTTTAATTTCTAAGTCCTAATAGCTTTTCAATGGGGAAGGTTACCAAATTTCTCAAGGATCTAGTCTCACTCACCACCCCCTTCCTCCCTCCATTTTTTTAGGTTCTAGAAATTAAACCAAAATTTGGAATTTTACTTAGAATTTTACTATCTAAGCAAAAATGGATAAAACTGAGAGACACTTTCTTCAATTTAAAGAACCGCTTTTGAATTTAAGAAAAACACCTAACATATGTTAAAATATAATGTTGGACCTTTAAATTTTGTGTATTAATAGAAAAAAATTTGGACAGGTATTCAAGTTACAGGTGCTTAAAAAAAGCCAAATTTCAATTTTGGACCCCTTACAGCTCTTAAAAGGGGGGCGCAACAAAAAAATTTTCTTAACCGACTCCTACTAATTTTTGAGGATCTAACATCTCCCAAAATTTCAAGTTTCTAGCTTGAGTCGTTTAGAAGTTATGTGGGGCCGAAAATTTTGCAAAAACTGAGTATTGGATAACGGTAAATTTTAGTACCGATGGCAACCCAATGAATAAGTTTTTTAACAGTTTGTAAACTTTATAAAAGCAGCTATCTTTCGACGTTTTCAGATTGAAAAAATACCTCATAGAACTTTTGTTATAACGTTTTAAATAAAGGGTTTCTTCCAAATTTGAGGGGCTGTAGCTTCGTAACGGGTGGGGCTATAGAAAAAAGTTCTTCCATGAAATTATTTTTTTTGCAATACCTACTCGTAGTAAAAATTTCTTCTCTCTATTTCAAACGGTGTAAAAGTTTGTGTAAACATACGGACAGACGGACAGACAGACGGACGGACGGACAAAGTTAAAATTAAGAAAAACCTTTGACACTGGTTGAAACTTCCGTTTTGTAGCTTTCAATTTTGTATATAAATAAAAAAAAATATTGACAGGTGTTCAAGCTATAGGTGTTTAAAAGCTATATTTATAGTAAAATTTAAGGTTTTGGACCCCTTACAACTCCTAAACAGGGGGCGTAACAAAAAAAAATTTTTAACTAACTCCTACTTATTTCTAAGGATCTAGCTTTTCCTAAAATTTCAAGTTTCTAGATGGAGCCGTTCAGAAGTTATGAAGAGCCAAAAATTTTGCAAAACTTAGTATTAGATAACGGTAAATTTTAATACCGAATGGTAACCCCATACATTTGGCTTTTAAAAATTCGTAAAGTTTATAAAAGCAGCTGTCTTTTACCGTTTTCAGGTTGAAAATATACCTTATAGAACTCCTTAAATAACTATTTAAATATAGGGCTTTTTCCGACTTTGAGGGGCTGTAGCTCCGTAACGGGAGGGGTAGTAGAAAAAAGTTTTAACATTAAATTATTTTTATTACAATACCTACCCGTTGCTGATATTTTTTTGTCAATCCTACGTGAAAAAGGGACGGACGGACGGACAGAGTGAAACTATATAGGTACATTTTTACAAAATTTTTTGAAAATGTACTAAAAATTACAATACTTTATGATTAAAACAGAAATAATTGAAAATATTGATTTATTAACTAGGCAAATTTTAAATATTAAAGAAATAATTTTAGCTAGTAAGTTAGAAATACTGTCAAAAGATATTTTAATACAAACAGAAATTAAAGATTATAATATCACTATAGAAATATTACCTTTCATTAAAAATTGAGTTCTTTTCCGTAACAATTCTATAATATTTGTTTTATCTATACCAGTTTTCAAAAATGAAAAATGTTTTGTAACTATTTTAGAAAAATTTCAAATAAAAATGTACACTTAGAACTAGATACTAATATAAAAAAAATTATTACATGCAAACAAAGTATTTTCAAATTTATTGATAAGAAAAATGTTATGGAAAAAGATTTAATACCTTTTGACGATAATTGTATAAGAAATTTATTAAATAATAACCACATGAAATGTAATTTTCGAATAAATTTATCTTCTAATGTAATAAAAATATCTGATACTGTAGTTGTAACAACTAACTTAAACAAAACAATTCTTTATAATAATTGTGGTCAACCGGATATGATCCACATGAAAGGCAATAATGTAATAAAATTTATAAACTGTAAAATTTCATTTGACTCATTTCAACAAGAAAATGTTGAGAAAGAGTATTACAACAATATCTTACCATACATCGAACGTTATATAACCGTTCAACAAGTGATTAATGCTATAAAATTAACAGAATTACATGCCTCCAATATTAACAATACAAAAATAATAGAAGAAATTAAATATAACAGTTCTTGGAAGTGGCACGCAAGCGTTTTAACAAACTCATTTAATGGCTTCATTTTGTATTATCAATATCTATTGGCTTTTATTGCCTAAAACAATTTAAAGCAAAAAGTTCAAAAATAAATATTGAATTAAAAGAAATTCGCACGGAGTCGAATATTAAGGGGGGAGGAGTTACATCATCACTTTCTTCTCCACCACAAGTCACACAAGATTGCCCGCCCGCCATAAAATATAATTCACTTTTCTTACTTTTACTTTCCTTTTTTTAAATTCAAAATTAGCTTATCCTACAATTTTTATTATATCAAATTTTAACCTAATTTTAGAAAAAAGATAAAAAAATAAAATGTTCAATGCACTTTGCATTAAAACAAATTTTTTGAAATACGAAACATTTTTGTTTACGAAATACAAATTGTTCAATGCACTTATGCATTAAACAATTTAATTAACAACAACAAAAACGTAAACTGAAATATGAAACATTTTTTGTTGCGTTTAAGTTATGTTGAAATAATTTCATAAATTTTTTATAACAACAAATCGATAAAGTAAATAACCTTATTATACCTTACACCTATAGAATAGGTAAATGGGTTTATTAACTTTGGTATGGTGTTTGTAACCACCTGAAGGAAGCTAGCTAGATATAGAAAAGTATATACATTTGTAATCAGCGTGACCTCCTGAGTCGATATAGCCATGTCCGTCCGTCCCTCCGTCCGTCCGTAGACACGATAACTCAAAAAATAATTGAGCTATCTTGATGAAATTTTAACTGGAGGTTACTAGGACTAAAAGTACGGCGGGGATTGCACATGGGCGAAATCGACCCTTTGGTTCGGATTCTGGACCTTTTAATAGATCGAAGGGCTAACGATCATATATAAAAAATCACTATAACTCAACAACTAATGATGCTTTCTTCATCAAATTTGTGCTGTAGGTTACTAGTAATGAAACTACTTCGGGGATTGCGTAAGTTCGGAATTGGACCAAGGGTTCGGAACCTAGAACTTTTTGATCGAATTTAGGCCAAACGAGCATAATTCCGAAACCAAAGAAGATAGAACCTGCAAATTTTGTATCAGGGTGTCCCTTCCTATTTTCCTAATGTCTTTGAAATTTGGGCCCCATTGGAGTAGTGGGTCGGGGACCAGCCACACATTTCCGAAGACCTTAAAGCATATCTATAAAATTAATAAAGATAACAACTTAAAAAAATGTAGAAGCTTCAAATTTGGCACAAGGGTGTTCTTTAATATCCCTTGCGTGTCCCCCTAATTTGGGATCAATTGAAGTGGTGGTTCAGTATCCCTCTTAGACCCTCTTAAGTATTAAGAGCTTATAATAGAAATTATTAAAAATAGTAACTTAAAATCAAGATAGAACGTTCAAATTGTGTACAAAGGTTAACTAGTGCTTAAAGTAAAGCGTGGACTGCATAAGAGCGAAATCAGCCCAAGGGTTCGGATTCTGGACCTTTTAATCGGTTTCAGGGCTAACGAACATATATAAATAATCACGATAACTCAACAACTAATGAGGCTATCTTCATGAAATTTGTGCTGTAGGTTATTGGTAATGAAACTATGGCGGCGATTGCGTACGGTGAGGATTGGACAATGGGTTCGGAACTTAGAACGTTTTGATCGAATTTAGGCCAAACTTGCATAATTCCGAAACCAATGAAGATAGAACCTCCAAATTTGGTTTCAGGGTGTCGATTTCCTTAGTGTCCTTGAAATTTGAGCCCAATTGGAGTACTGGGTGTGGACCAGCCACTCAGTTCCAAGGACCTTAAAGCATATTTTCGAAATTAATAAAGATAGTAACTTGAAACAAATGTAGAAGCTTCAAATTTGGCACATGGCATTTCTTTACTATTTCCTGCGTGTCCCTCTAATTTTGTACCTTTCTTAGACCCCCAATGTGTAAAAGTTTATAATCGAAATTAATAAAACTAGTAACTTAAAATTAAAATAGAACGTTCCAATTGTGTACAAGGGTTAACTAGTATTTAAAGTATGACGGGGACTGCATATGGGCGAAATCGTACCATGGTTTCGGGTTCTGCAACCTTTGAAAAGTTCAAGGGCTAACAAACATATATCTTAAAAACACCATAACTCAAAAAATAAAGCCGCTTTTTTGATGAAATTTAAACTTTAGGTTACTAGTAATGAAAGTACCATTGGAATTGGTTCTGGTCGAGTTTGTCAATGAGTTCGGATTCTAGAAGCTTTTGATCGATTTGAGGCCGAACGAGTACAATTTCGAAGCCAAAGAATAGAAATCATATCATATGTGTTCCCGAAATTTAGACTTAATTGTAGTGGTTCAGCTTTCTTCAAAGGAACTTGCTGCATTTATGTAAAATTTATTTTTATATTTAAATGAATTGTATGAAAAGGTGTAAGTTGGTAATTGTATTTTAAAAATACATTTATTGCATATTTTGCGTATAAGCTTTTCTATTAGGTATATTAACTAGCCATTTAAAATAATTGCAATTTTGAAAAATTTGGGTTATTATATATATTATGCTTTGATCAGATTTTTATCAAAAAATTTAATAACTAGAATTTTTTCATTTTGTAATTGAAGTGGAATAAATATATTTTCATTTATAACAAGTTTTTTTGTTTTTTAATATTTTTAAATAAATAAATTAGTAAGAATTTGTAATATTTTTTAAGAGATAGTGTAATTAGAAAATATTTTTAGTATTATAAAGTTAATTTGGTTAGCTATGTCTTACAATCAAATTAATAACAGCTTTTATGGCGTTAAAATGACTTATGGATATGTCATTAAATTTTAACCAAATAGGTGTAGGGTATTTCTAATTCGGTTGCACCGACTGATTGTTTCTTTACTTGTTTTAATTTATCGTTTTGCTGATAAGAAATTTTAGAAATAAGTTTTAGAATAATTTTTAGTTAAAATAAGAATGTAAAAAGAATTAATTGATTATTATTACAGTAGAAACCAATAAAGAAAGTATTTTATAAATTTTTGAATTATTTGTTATTTTATTCCCTTTTTTTTTTGAATAAAATTTTATACACACGTTTGTCGAAAAAGTAAGTATATAAATTCAATAGATTCAAATTAAAATGTAATTTTTTCTTTTCTTAATTAGTTTTTGTTATTAATTTATTTATCTAATTTTGTAAATACTTTTATAAAAATTTATTAAATTGTACTATTTAAATATATTGTTTATACACATAAAAATTTATTGAGCAAGAAATTATTATATTATATATTATTAATTTAATTTATCTCTGACAAATACAAATTTAAATCTATATTTTTCATTATCGAATTTTTGTAATAATTTTAAACAATACCGTGTTTAAGAAAAATTTATTTTACAAAAATAAGAAAAAAAATTTAAGCACTTATGTTCGTCTAAAAATTTGTAGGATAAAAAAAATAGTTTTACAGTACCTTAAATTGGTTGATTTACTTTCCTTATAAGTGTTGATTGGATGACTTGGTGATTAAATTGAATCTTGAATACCGGAACTTTTACAGGACCACAGGAGCTTTTGAACTACAGGAGCTTTTGAACTTACAGGAACACAGGGAACAACAGGGGCACAGAGAATTTTATATCTGTTGACGTTTTGTCTTGTGTGTGTGACAAAAGCAGAAATTCAAATTTTTAAAACAGAGAGCATAAATTGTTTTTATTTAAAAAAAAATTAAATTGTTCTTTTAAATAATTTATTATATTGTTTTTTTAAACTTTTATATTGTTTTAAAAAAAATTTTTTTATTTATAATATTGTTCTTTTAAACAATTTATTATATTGTTCTTTTAATCTTTTATATTGTTCTAAAAAATTTTTTTTTATTTATTATATAGTTCTTTTAAACTTTTATATTTTTTTTTTTTTTTTGAAAATTATTAATTATAATTCGTATTATAACTAATAAAATTCCTTTATCCCCGTCGCCAGTTTTAGTTTCACAAAAAATTAATAAAAAAAAAGTAATAAGACTCTTGTTTTATATTTTAGTTAATTTTTATTAAAAAAAAGAGAAACATTTTTGGTTTGAATTCTACTTAAGAACTAACTTTTTAATTTTTAGATTTTTTACAACAGACAATTTCTTTTTCTTTGTAAAAATGCTTTTTGCATTTTTACTTAGAATTACAAAATTTCTTATTCTAAATTAAATTTGTGTCATTTTCTGTTATCGCAATATATTATATATATTATATATTTTATATGAATACACATGTTGCAAAGCAAATCAATTAATATTGGAGTAGGTCATTATTTTAAAATAAGAATTTCTTTTTAGATCATATTACAAAACAAAAACGTTCGAAATTGTTTTGTAATCTGATTTAAAATTTTAATAATATTTTAGTTTAAAGAAAGAATATGCTTATCAGCAAAATTTGTTAAGTGTTTATTGAAATTTATTAGGGTTAAGAAAATGTGTAAACCATATGTACTATATGTTTACTAAAGGTAGTTAAAAATAAAAAGTAAAAGAAAAGCAAAAATATAAAAGATCAACCACATTATTCGAAAGTAATTGTCGATGGTAAAGAAGTAGTTTCGGGTATTTTATTTATAGAATATATAACTTTGAGTCTGTTAACAGTCGGTCCTACGATTGGTGAAAAAAATTGTTTTGGAAGTAAATTACCACAAATTTTGGAAAGTAGTTTATACTGCTTTAAATTACAGAAAGTTCCCAAAATTACTAGAATAATCCTAGAAAAATCGTTTTAAAAAGATTGCTTTCATACATTTTAAAATTTACATGGGTAAACCGAGTGTAATTTTTGTGTTAACTTTTTGCAGGAACATCAACTTCAATTAAACCTCCATTGAGAGGCGCATCAACGCGCACCGGGTATTAGCTAGTAAATAAATAAAATACACATATGTATGTATTTTGCGATGTTTTTTGTTCTGCCGGAACCATAATCAGAAAAACCACTAATTTCATTGACCCCACAAATGGCTATTTCATCGAATACCAATACAGTTCCCCTTTCTATTAAATCTTTTTCTGAGAATATAATGCCTAATTCATTTATATTTTTGTGGTTAAGGACTATATTTAAATGTTTTATGGGGATTCATCTTTTAAGGGAACTAAAACGGTGCATTTTAAGCTTTACTCCATTTCTCAAAAATTTATACCCTTGAAGTGAATTAAAATGACTATTTAATGCTACCTTTTTTCCCACATTTTTACATACATCGATTGACATACAAACAAAATAAAAAGAAAAATAAAAATAAAGCAAAAAAATAATCTCAAATAATCAAAAATACGGTAATCTTTTTACGAAATATACCAAATACGATAATGGAGTAATTTCCAATCAACAAAATGGACTAACATTTTTTGTTCTAAATGAATTCTCAACGTATATGATTTCTTTATGGTTCTACATGTCTGTCTTCTATTGTTGATTAGGTTCTACAGAATTCCTCAAACATGTCGTAAGAAATTCAAAAAGTAACACCTTTAAATTTTTTTTTGGTTTCGTTTTTAGCAAATTTTCAAAAACAAATTTTATTCTTTAGAATAAAAAAAGAATTTATAATTTCTACTCGCGAAAATTAAAATTTTGAAGAAACTACTTTTATGCTACTTAATACTGTTCCCAAAAGCAAAATTTTTCCGACGGCCGAAACAAATTGTTGTTCTAGTTTTATGTGATTTTTCTTTACAATAAGAAATTTTGTTTATAGAACATTTGGAACGTTCATATGGCTTATATGTACTAATATAATTTGACGGCTACAATTACTAATGTCCTTCAAAGGATTAATGTTTAAATATTCAAAAAACTTTGAAAATTTTAATTTGCGTAAAAAAGAATACGCAACGAATGTCACTACTTTTAAAACTGTACTCGATACAATAACTTATTAGGTCATAATAAACCAATCATAAACCTAAACAGCTACAGTTTTGGCGAATTAAAATAAACAACTCTTAATAAAAACAAACTGTCCTTAAATATTAAAAACACTAAAATTTTTTTATTTGAGAACAAAATTTGGAACAAATAACACTAACATTAATTATAAACACGAATCATTAGAAATAGTCAAACAATTAAACACCCTAGGTATATTTATAGATAACAAACTCAAATGCTCTCCACACGTCGATCACGTTAGCAAGAAATAATCCCCTATATTTGAATTTTAAAGAGACTAAGAAAATTCTTCAGAAATGACGTTTTATTCACACTTATGTTATTTAAATCCTGTATGTTGAGGAAATACGTAATCCTATTACAATAAATTACATGTTACACAAAAAAGCTATAAAATCTATACATTTCTATGTTAAAAAATTTTTATACGGCTATCCATAAGATATCCTTCATATCAACTATACACACATCAGTACATATCTTTTGTACATATCAGTACATATACGAGTATATTGACATTAATACTGCTACAGGTTGGCAAACATGCAACTTGTTGTTTTCGCGTCATTTTGTTTGCGTCAATTGCTTGGATTAGAACCAGCCTATTCAAATAATTTAAGAAAAGTTGATGATTTCTTTAAATGATACTAGAATGGACTGCCAAGATTGCACGGCCAAAGCACTAGATACTTTAAATAGTTACTCGGTATACTGTAACGATATGGCCAAAAGAACGACAACTTCAGTCACGCGTTATGCAGTTTTCTTTCTAATCGGAAAGAATATTTAAAACACACTGATGAGATCTTATCCCTACATGATATGGGTTTCTTTTATTTTATTTATTTTTTTTAATTCAAACAATTTTACAATAAAATTTAAAATTTTTTATCTTATTCTTAAAATTAAGTTACAATTTAATTTATTATTATATATACTTATATATAATTATATAGTAAGTAAATTAAATCAGAAACATTTAAAAGTCACCTTAAATCACAATAAGTTTCAAATTAACAGAGATAAATAGTGTTTCTTAGATTTTCGAGGTTGATTAAATATTTTATATTTTATTTGTCAATTTAGTTTATGATTTGTATTTATTACGCATATATAAAATTCTGTGCGTAAATACCCAATCATTAACACAAGGTGATTCAGTTCGATGTGCAGTTACATAAACAACATTTGGATAAATTAAATAAGCCACCCGTAGTTTATAAAGATTTATACAAACTGGCAATATCATACCAAGCACAAAGGCAAAGAGGAAAATAAACAAGAAAAGAAACAACCGACTTAGAAATACCCTACACCTATTTGGTTAAAATTTAATGAGATATCCATAAGTCATTTTAACACCATAAAAGCTTTTCTTAATTTGATCGTAAGACATAGCTAACCGAATTAACTTTATAATACTAAAAACATTTTCTAATTACACTATCTTTTAAAAAATATTAAAAATTCTTAATAATATATCTATTTAAAAATAATAAAAAACAAAAAAAACTTGAAATAAATGAAAATATATTTATTACAGAAGTGAAAAAATTTGAATTATTGAATTTTGTGATAAAAAGCTAATATATATTTAAGAACTAAAATTTTTCAAAATTACAATTATTTTAAATGGTTAGTTTATGTACCTATTAGAAAAGCTTATAACCGCAAAATATGCAATAAATGTATTTCTAAAATACAATTACAAATTTAGAACTTTTCATATAATTCACTTAAATATAAAAATAAATTTTACATAAATGCAGCAATTACTTTTGAACATAGCTTAAGTATTGTACACGATGTCTTAATTATATATCACCTATGGTTTTTAATTTATAAAATATTATACTAAATATGTTTTATGGTAAAATTCTTAGCCTTTTAAAAATATAAAAGTATTAAACAAAAACGG
The DNA here is from genome assembly GCA_963082915.1 of Dolichopus griseipennis. NCBI lineage: Eukaryota > Metazoa > Arthropoda > Insecta > Diptera > Dolichopodidae > Dolichopus > Dolichopus griseipennis. Next base: position 127,797,976 of record OY720441.1, read on the forward strand.
AAATTTGGAAAGAACCCTCGTGTTACGTGTATCAAATTTAAAGTTTCTATCTTTATGAATTTCGAGGATAAGCTTTTCAATTTTGGGATTTCTTAGCAGGCACGTGAACCACCACTACAATTAAGCCTAAATTTCGGGAACACATAGGAAATAGGAAATAAATTATTTGGCTTCAAAATTATACTCGTTCGGCCTCAAATTGATCAAAAGCTTCTATAATTCGAACTCATTGATCAAACTCGCCCAGAACGAATTTCCATGGTACTTTCATTACTAGTAACCTCGAGTTTAGATTTCATCAAAATAGCGCCATTATTTTTTGAGTTATATTGTTTTAAAGATATATATTTGTTAGGTTACAAACACCATACCAAAGTTAATATACCCTTTTCCTATTTCATATGTGTAGGGTATAATAAAGATAGTAACTTGAAAAACTGTAGAAGCTTGAAATTTGGCACAAGGGTGTTCTTTACTATTTCTTGCGTGTCCCCCTAATTTGGGATCAATTGGAGTGGTGGTTCAGAGTTGTTTATTTGAATTCGCCAAAACTGTAGCTGTTTATGTTTATGATTGGTTTATTATGACCTAATAAGTTATTGTATCGAGTACAGTTTTAAAAGTAGTGACATTCGTTGCGTATTCTTTTTTACGCAATTTAAAATTTCCAAGTTTTTTGAATATTTAAACATTAATCCTTTGAAGGGCATTAGTAATTGTAAATAGTAATTTGAAAATCTGTAGAAGCTTCAAATTTGGCACAAGGGTGTTCTTTACTATTTCTTGCGCGTCCCCCTAATTTGGGATCAATTGGAGAGGTGGTTCAGTACGCCTCTTAGACCTCAAAGTTTTAAAAGCTGATAATCGAAATTACTAAAAATAGTAACTTAAAATTAAGATAGAACGTTCCAATTGTATGCAAGGGTTAACTAGTATTTAAAGTACAGCGCGGACTGACTGTAATTGGTTTACTTCAAATCAGTTTCAGGGCTAACGAACATATATAAAAAATACCCCTAAACTAATTGAGCTATCTTGATGAAATATTAACTGTAGGTTACTAGGACTGAAAGTACGACGGGAATTGCATATGGGCAAAATCGGTCCAAGGGTTCGGATTCTGGACCTCTTAATAACTTAACATCTAATGGCGTTACAATCATGAATTTTGTGATGTAGGTTACTAGTAATGAGACTATGGCGGCAACTGCGTAAGAACGAGTTCGGACCATGGGTTTGGATTCTAGAAGTTTTTGATCGAATTTAGGCCAAACAAGCATAGTTCCGAAACCAATGAATATAAAACCCTCAAATTTGGTATCAGTGTGCCTCTTCCTGTGTCTTTAGAGAAATTTAGGACCAATTGGAGTGGTGGGTCAGAACCATCACCACAGTTCTGAAGACCTTAAAGCATATCATTGAAATTATTTAAAAAAATAGCTTAAAATTAAGAAATAACGTTCCAATTGTGTACAAGGGTTCAGTAGTATTGAAAGCACGGCGCGGATTAGATATAGGCGAAATCCGACCATAAGTTCGGATCCTGAAGCTTTTTCATTGAATTTAGGCCAAACGAGCTTGATTCTGAATTGAAAGAAGTTAAAAGCTCCAAACTCGATATCAGGGTGTTCCTTTCTATTCCCTTAGTGTACTCGAAAATTCGAACCAATTGAAATAGTGGGTCGGGAACCATCCACATAGTGTCGAAGACCTTAAGGCTTATATTCAAAAATAATAGAGATAGTAGAAGCTTCAAATTGAGCTGTTGATTTTGGATAAATTGGAATAGCGGTTAGCGCACCACCCCTACTACTCCCAAGACCTTAAAGCATAATATATTCGAAATTAATAAAGATAAAAAAATTAAACTTGATACACTATTTCCTATTTCCGTTCTTATTTAAAACTTTTATATTTTTAAAAGGCTATGAGTTTTACTATTAAACATATTATGTATTATATTTTACTAGCAGATTTACCCGGCGTTGCCCGGAAGCTTGCAAATTGTAAAAACGCAAGCTTCAGCCAATTTTTTGAAATACTACTTTGCTTATAAATGAAGCCACAAAAAATATTTGTAGAGTTCCGTTAACCCATCGTGGCCCAATAGCTTTTTATAGGTTTTTTCGTTGCTTTGTTATATATATTAGAAATTATTTAACCGATTAACTTCAAATTTTGTATATGTGTTCTTCTTTGAAAATGAAGTTCAATTTACTAACAGACTTGGAAATTGTTAACCCCTGTCGAACCGACGATTGTTCAAAAAAAAATTTGTAAGTAAATTACGTCCAATTTCTGAAAGTAGGTACAACTTCTTTGAATTAGGGGAATGCTTAAAAAAATGTTTTGTCGAGTTCTTTTAACCGATTGCGAAACAAATACTTTAAAAAACAGTTTGAACGATTATCTCTAATTTTTCTATACATGGTGCTTCTTGAGAATTTGGTGCTCCTTGACGATAGAGTTGAGGATGTTAGGTTCCCGGCGAATAATGTTAACTGAATTAAAATGACTATTGGTCAAATGGGGATACTAAGTTTGCCATTATGTCATTATACTATGTCAATAGTAGTTATCTTGAATTGCCAACGTTTGAATAAAATATAGTCGATGGTTTAGAAAAGATTTAAAAATTTGCTTTTCAACCTGTATTTTGTTTAGTACTCACCTGAAAGTTGTAATACGCTCTTCCTCGTTTTTTTATGATTTGATGAGAGAAATGTAGGCTTATTTTTTGGAAAAACTGTTTTAAAATACTATGTTTTTAAGCATTATACATAAGAAATTGAATTTTTTGATTTTTAGATTTCATTTGAAGAAAACTGAAAATTTCATTGAATCTTTGTTCAAAACGCACAAACAGGTCAAAACCAAATTAACCATGTGGGTTTTAATTAAAATGTTGGTACAAAATTTTCAATAAAATACTTTTAATCGTATAAGAAAATAAAATTTATAGAAAACTTCATGGCGTCGTCGTGGAAAACGGGTTAATCGAATTAACTAAAACTTTTTGCAGCCTCTCTTTAGACTGCAAAATCAACCTGTAAAATTGGACACAAATCGAAAACACAAAATTTTTTGAAAGTCCGCCAGGCCGAAATGGGTTAAATTATTCCAACCAAATTTATACAACTAATTGCGGTTGCTAAGAGGAACATTTGCGCAAAATTACAAGTCAATTTATCAAACGGTTTTGACTCGAAATCAAAAACATTGAAAAAGCTTTTTTGCGCCCTCGTGCCCAAACGGGTTAACCGAACTCAACAAAAATTTGTGCCAGACTCTATTGTCGACTGCGAAACCACCTTGTAAAATTGGACACAAATCGGAAATACAAAATTTTTTGGAAGCCCGCCACGTCGAAATGGGTTAAATTATTCCAACCAAATTTATACAACTAATTGCGGTTGCTAAGAGGAACATTTGTACAAAATTTCAAGTCAATCAGTCAAACCGTTTTGACTCGACATCAAAAACATTGAAAAAGCTTCATTGGGCTATCGTGCCCAAACGGGTTAACCAAACCCAACAAAAATTTGTGCCAGCCTTTCTTTTCGACTGCAAAACCACCCTGTAAAATTGGACACAAATCGGAAACAAATAATTTTTTGGAAGCCCGCCGGACCGAAATGGGTTAATATTTTCGAACCATCTTTATACAACTAATTCCGTTTGCTAAGAGGAAGATTTGTGCAAAATTTCAAGTCAATCGGTCAAACTGTTTCGGCTCGACATCAAAAATATTGAAAAAGCTTCATTGCGCCCTCGTGCCCAAACGGGTTAACCGAACCCAACAAAAATTTGTGCCAGCCTCTCTTTTTGACTGCAAAACCACCCTGTAAAATTGGACACAAATCGGAAACACAAAATTTTTTGGAAGCCCGCCGGGCCGAAAGGGGTTAATTTATTCCAACCAACTTTATACCATTAATTCCGTTTAATAAGAAGAACATTCGTGCACAATTTCAAGTGAATCGGTCAAACCGTTTCGACTCGACATCAAAAAAACGAAAAAGCTTAAAACGGCTCTGGAGCCGCAACCTGCTGACTTATAAAAATGCGACATAGCCTATGTCACCCCCCGGGCTCCCAAAATTATTCCTCTAAAATTTGGTGTCAATCGGACCAGTGGTTTTCACGTGAATCCTGGACAAACAAACAAACAAACAAACAAATAAACAAACAAACAAATAAACAAACAAATTTTCTTCTTTATATATTAGATAAATTAAAAACTAAATATTTATTTAATAAACGACGTATTTTTTTTGTTTTTAATTTTTATTATATAATATCTATATTTTATTGAACTATTACCACAGGTAATATATAATTAAGAAATTATGTACGATACTTAAGTTGTAAAATTTATTTTTGTATTAAAATTAATTATAAGAACAAATTTTTTCATTGTATTTAAGAAATACATTTATTGCATATTTTGATTATTAAATTGTGATAAAAAGCTAATGAAAGCATTAATGGTTTTAACTAACATTAAAAACCATGAAATTATATAAACTTTTATATTTATATTATTGCAAATCATTATTTCTTTCGAATAACTTTGAGTTTAATTATATAGAACATGAATAAAAAGGTAAATTAAGAGAATAAATTTTCAAAATTATTGAAAATTGAAATAATTAAACAAAAATACTAAATCATTCAACAGTAAATGCACTACAGCTAAAAATTTGGAAAAGGGGTAATCGAACATGTGTGTAAAACTTTATTAATTTGGATAAAAGTTTTAAATATGTAATTTTGTAATTGCATTTTACAAATCCATTTATCTAAAAGCTATTATGATTTTAAAATGACTTATGGACTTCCCATTAAATTTAAACCAAATAGGTGTAGGGTATTTCTAAGTCGGTTGCACTGACTGTTTCTTTACTTGTTAATTTTAAAGATATGCTTTAAGGTCTCGGAAATGTGTAGCTGGTTCCCGACACATTACTCCAATGGGGCCCAAATTTCAAGGACACTAAGGAAATATGAAGGGACACCCTCATACCAAATTTGGAGGTTCTATCTTCATTGGATTCGGAATTATGCTCGTTTAGCCTAAATTCGATCTAGGATCCGAACCCATGGTCCACTCCCGAACGTACGCAATTTCCGCCGTAGTTTCATTACTAGTAACCTACAGCGCAAATTTGATGAAGATAGCCTAATTAGTTGTTGAGTTATCGTGATTTTTATATATGTTCGTTAGCCCTTCGATCGACTAAAAGGTCCAGATTCCGAACCCATGGGCCGATTTCGCCCATATGCAATCCCCGCCGTACTTTCATTCCTAGTTACCTACAGTTTAAATTGCATCAAGATAGCTCCATTATTTTTTGAGTTATCGTGCCTACGGACGGATGGACGTGGCTATATCGACTGAGGAGGTCACGCTGATCACAAATATATATACTTTTCCATATCTAACTCGCTTCCTCTAGGTGGTTACAAACAGCATACCAAAATCAATAGACCCTTTTACCTATTCTATAGGGGTAGGGTATAAAAAAGCGGTTCAAAAAAATTTCTTTATTACATTTTAAAATTAACATGTACAGTTTATATCTAGGTTTTATTGTTTATAAAACCTAAAAAAATACGTTGTTATTTAGTTTTAATTTATTTATTACACATTTCAGAAAAGTTGTTGCTTTAATGTTTTATTTATTAAATTTGATTAAAATGATTTATTTTTATTATATTTAAGAAAAGTTGTTGATTTAATGTTTTATTTATTAAATTTGATTAAAATAATTTATTTTTATTATTTAGAAAAATTATTAATTCTATTTAATTCGATTGACTAAAATTATTATTTAAAATTCACTTATTTAAATATATCTTTACTAGCAGATTTACCCGACGTTGCCCGAAAGCTTGCAAATTGTAAAAAAGCAACATTCAGCCAATTTTTTGAAATACTACTTTGCTTATAAATGAAGCCTCAAAAAAATATTTGTGGAGTTCCGTTAACCCATTGTGGCCCAACAGCTTTTTATAGGTTTTTTCGTTGCTTTGCTATATATTAGAAATGATTTAACTGATTAACTTCAAATTTTGTATACGTGTTCCTCTTTGAAAGTTAAGTTCACTCTACTAACAGATTGGAATTTGTTAACCCCCTGCCGACCCGACGATTGTTCAAAAAAAAATTTGTTAAATTAGGGGAATGTTTAAAAAAATGTTTTGTCAAGTTCTTTTAACCAATTGCGAAACAAAAACTTTATAAAACAGTTTGCAAAACAGTTTGAACGATTATCTCTAATTTTTCTATATGTGATGCTTCTTGACAATTTGGTGCTCCTTGGCGATAGAGTTGAGGATGGTAGGTTTTCGGCGAATAATGTTAACTGAATTAAGATGACTATAGGTCAAAAGGGTATACTAAATTTGCCATTATATCATTATACTATTTCAATAGTAGTTTTCTTGAATTGCCAACTTTTGAATAAAATATAGTCTATGGTTTGGAAAAGGTTTAAAAATCTGCTTTTGACTTATATTTTGTTTAGTACTTACCTGAAAGTTTGACTACGGTCTTCCTCGTTTTTTTATGATTTTATGAGTGAAATGTAGGCTTCTTTTTTGGAAAAACATTTTTAAAATAATATATACGAAATTGAATTTTTTGATTTTTAGATTTCATTTGAAGAAAACTGAACTTTCACACTGAAATATATTTTTAAAAAACAACATCTGCAAAGAAGATTAAAAACAAAGACTTACGAAAAAATGTGGAGAAGGGAAATATTATTTTATTTAATTTTAAAGATACTTTTATTCGGCTTCTTTATTAGCTATATTTTTATTATTATTAATATTATCTCATTTAGATTTTAACCATTTGAGACTATTTAAGGAAAAAAATTAGTCTTATTAATTAAGTGAGCTTTTGGAATAAAGGTTAACTTGTGTTCATACCAAAAACTTTGTAAATTTCATTGAATCTTTGTTCAAAACGCGCAAACAGATCAAAACCAAATTAACTCTGTGGGTTTTAATTAAAATGCTGGTACAAAATTTTCAATAAAATTCTTTTATTCGTTTAAGCAAATAAAATTTATAGAAAACTACATGGCGTCGTCGTGGAAAGCGGGTTAATCGAACTTAACTAAAACTTTTTGCAGCCTTTCTTTTAGACTGCAAAATCAACCTGTAAAATTAGATACAAATCGGAAACACAAAATTTTTTGAAAGCCTGGCAGGCCGAAATGGGTTAATTTATTCCAACCAAATTTATACTACTAATTCCGGTTGCTAAGAGGAATATTTGTACAAAATTTCAAACCAATCAGTCAAACCGTTTTGACTCGACATTTAAAACATTGAAAAAGCTTCATTGGGCCCTGGTGCTCAAAAGAGTTAACCGATCTCAACAAAAATTTGTGTACGCCTCTCTTTTCGACTACAAAATCACCTTGCAAAATTGGACACAAATCAGAAACAAAAAGTTTTTTGGAAGCCCGCCAGGCCGAAATGGGTTCATATATTTCAACCAAATTTATACTACTAATTCCGGTTGCTAAGTGGAACATTTATGCAAAATTTCAAGTCGATTAATCAAACCGTTTTGATTCGACATCAAAAACATTGAAAAAGCTTCGTTGCACCCTCGTGCCCAAACGGGTTAACCATACTCAACAAACAGAATGCCAGAATCTCTTTTCGACTGCAAAACTACCCTGCTAATAGGAACATTTGTACAAAATTTCAAACCAATCGGTCAAACCGTTTTGACTCGACATTTAAAACATTGAAAATGCTTCATTGGGCCCTCATGCTCAAACGAGTTGACCGATCTCAACAAAAATTTTGTGTTAGCCTCTCTTTTCGACTACAAAATCACCTTGTAAAATTGGACACAAATCGGAGACAAAACGTTTTTTGGAAGCCCGCCTGGCCTAAATGGGTTTATATATTTCAACCAAATTTATACTACTAATTCCGGTTGCTAAGAGGAACATTTGTACAAAATTTCAAACCAATCGGTCAAACCGTTTTGACTCTACATTTAAAACATTCAAAAAGCTTCTTTGGGCCCTCGTGCTTAAACGAGTCAACCGATCTCAACAAAAATTTGTGTCAGCCTCTCTTTTCGACTGTGAAACCACCCTGTAAAATTGGACACAAATCGGAAACAAAAAGTTTTTTGGAAGCCCGCCAGGCAGAAATGGGTTCATTTATTCCAACCAAATTTACAAAACTAATTCCGGTTGCTAAGAGGAACATTTGTGCAAAATTCAAGTCAATCGGTCAAACCGTTTTTACTCGACATCCAAAAAACGAAAAAACTTAAAACGGCTTTGGAGCCGCTACCTGTTGACTTTTAAAAATGTGACGTAGCCTATGTCACCCCCCGGGCTCTCAGAAATATTCCTTTAAAATTTTGTGACAATCGGACCAGAGGTTTTCACGTGAATATTGGACAAACAAACAAACAAATTTTCTTCTTTATATATTAGATTACATGAAATCTTTAATATTTAATTATTATTTAATTGTAATATGATATTAAGGTAAATCGGTAATATTTACCTGATTAATTTGAACGCGACAGAGAAAATGCTGATTAATAAAACACGTAAATTAAAATGTATAAAAAAAAAATTATTATACCCGTGCATACATATATGAACATCGGGTATATTAAAATTACTCCTCCGTTTGTAACGCATCGAAATATAAGAGCTAGATATAGTGTCAAGGGTACGTATCGAATCAGCATCGAAAAGTGAATCGATCTAGCTATGTCTGTCCGTCCGTCCGTCCGTCAGCACGATAACTCAAAAACTATAAGAGCTAGAGTTCTGAAACTTTCACAAAGTAATTTTTAGACAATTTGTAGGTTCCCTATTGTTTTTGGTTAAAATCGGAGAAAGGCTTCGGGTAGCTGCCATACAAATTTTTCGATATTTTATGAGTATTTTCTAAATTAATAACGAAATAGAAATCAAATATAAAAACAAACAAATTGTTGTTCAATTATTAATCGATTCATGGTGTAGTGGTTAGGACATGTTACTTGTAGCAAAAATGTCGCGGTTCGAATTCAGGCTAAGGAAAATTTTTTTTTTTTTTAAATTAATTTTTTTTTATCTATTTTTGTTTTAATAAAATATATGTATTTATTTTATGTTTGAAAAAATTTTGTTTTATAGAAAATTTGACAGAAGACTCTCATTTATATTGAAAATTATTAATTTTTTTTAATATTTCTATAAAAAAATTCAAAACTGTTATTTAAAACAAACAATTGATACCATAGAAACTACGATTATTTAAAACTGTTATTTAAAACAAACAATTGATACCTTAGCAACTACAATTATTAAAAAAAAAATAATGAGATAAATAAAAACTCGTTTTGTAGACAAATCATTAATTGTTCTATAGTATAGTGGATAGGACATGGGACTAGTAGTCAAAACGTTTCGGTTCGATTTCTGGCAGGGGCAAAATTTTTTTTTTTTAAATTCATCTAAAATTCTCATTTATAAATTATTTATTTTTTTTAATACATTTTTAAAAAAATTCAAAACAGTTATTCTAAACAAACAATTGATACCATCGCAACTATAATAATTTAAAAAAAAAATTGAGATGAATATAAAGTCGATGGCTTAGTGGTTAAGAAGTCGACATTTTAATTCAAAAGTGTGGGTTCGAATCTCGTTGAGAGCATATTTTTTTTTTAAATTCTTCTTTTTTTTTAATTCATTTTTTTTTTATTAAGTTTTTTTGTAATTAAATATAAAAAAACAAATATTTTGAATTTTCTGTCAAACAGTTCAATTGCAATATAAGAATTTCTTATTTATTTAATACACGCACGGGTATCTAAAAGTTGACAAGGGCAACTATAATCTTCCTCGTTTTTTATTAAAAATTATGTTAATGAAGAATAAATTTTTTTCCATAATGAAATTTAATATTTATGGAATATTTATGGGAACGGAAGTACAAAAGTTTATTGAGGTGGATGGATATGTAACTTCCCCCCCCCCTTAAGATTGTTGTTCTCCTGGACAACATTTTTAACAGTATTCTTTAATAGGATATTTTTATGCTATCTTTCTTTTTGTACAAAAATGTGACTATAATTATCATAACACTTGACCATAATTATCATAACACTCAACAATTATCATAACAAAGGATGAATTTAAATCAGTTACTATTTGATTATACCCGTGCATACATATATGAAGATCGGGTATATTAAAATTACTTCTCCGTTTGTAACGAATCGAAATAGACGAGCTAGATATAGTGTCAAGGGTACGTATAGAATCAGCATGGAAAAGTGAATCGATCTAGATATGTGTGTCCGTTCGTCCGTCCGTCAGCACGATAACTCAAAAACTATTAGAGCTAGAGTTCTGAAACTTTCACAAAGTGTTTTTTAGACAATTTGTAGGTTCTCTATTGTTTTTGGTTAAAATCGGACAAAGGCTTCGAGTAGCTGCCATACAAATTTTTCGATATTATATGAATATTTTTTTTTTAATTTTTTTTAATTGAATCTGTCTCTGTTTTTTTTAATTGAATAGCCAAAATGTCTCGGTTCGATGTCTCCAGGCTATGGAAAAATTTTGTTTTTTTTTAAATTCATTTTTTGTTATCTATTTTCTTCTATTTTCTTTTTAATTTAATTTTATTTTATAGAAAATTTGACAGAAAACTCTCATTTATATTAAAAATTATTCATTTTATTTAATATTTTTATAAAAAAATTCAAAACTGTTATTTAAAACAAACAATTGATACCATAGCAACTACAATTATTTAAAAAAAAAAATTAAGATGTATAAAAACTCGTTGTGCAGGCAATTGTTCTAGGACATTCGACTAGTAGTCAAAAGGTTTCGGTTCGATTCCAGGCTGGGACTAAATTTTTTTTTTTTTAATTCATCTTAAAACTCTCATTTATAAATTATTAATTTTTTTTTAATACATTTTTAAAAAAATTCAAAACAGTTATTCAAAACAAACAATTGATACCATAGCAACTATAAAAATTTAAAAAAAAATTGAGGTGAACAAAAAATCGATGGCTTAGTGGTTAGGACGTCGACCTTTTAATTGAAAAGTGTGGGTCGAATCTCGTTCAGAGCATATTTTGTTTTTAAATTCATCTTTTTTTTAATTCATTTTTTTTTTTTAGTAATTTTTTTTGTAATTAAATATAAAAAAACAAATATTTTGAATTTTCTGTCAAACAGTTCAATTGCAATATATGAAATTCTTATTTATTTAATGCATAATAATGTACGCACGGGTATCTAAAAGTTGACAAGGGCAACTATAATCTTTCTCATTTTTATAGCTTTCAGAATTCATATTTTTTATTTCTTTATTATTTTCTATTTGTTTTATTTGGAGAGTCTGTAAGTTAACTGTAATATTTATGTTATCTAAGGTTAGATAATTTGGTATTAAAAATTTTTGCTTATACTGTACTTGTATGTTAGAAAATTTAGAATTATTGATTTCTTTTTTATAATTATCAAAAAATATAATATGATTTTTTTTTAAGATGAATTCTACTTTATTAGAATCACTTTCTAATTTTAAATTATTTGCGTTTTTTACAAAAACTACACCAGTATCAATTTCTATAATCTTACACTGATATTTAATTTTTATACCCGAGCATACATCTATGACATCGGGTATATTAAAATTGCTCCTCCGTTTGTAACGCATCGATCTAGACGTGCCAAATATAGTGTCAAGGGTACGTATCGGCTCAGAATCGAAAAATGAGTCGATCTAGCTATGTGTGTCTGTCCGTCCGTCCGTCCGTGTGTCAGCACGATAACTCAAAAACTAAAAGAGGTACAGTACAATTTCTAGGTTCCCTATTTTTTTTGGTTAAGATCGGACCAAAACTTCGGGTAGCTTTCGAACTTTTTTAACTCCAATATTTTCATATAAAAATTTGAAATTTTGCTATGCATCTTGTATTTAACATGAAATTATATGAATTTTGTTTTTTTTTGTTTTTTTTTTTTTTTTTTTTTGTAGATAACGATTTCGAGTTACGATTTCATATAATTTAAATGATGCGTAGTTTATTTAAGATAAGCAAAAAAGAACACAAAGATTTTTTTTAAGTAAATGGCTTCATAAATAATATGTATATGTGTAATATTTTGCATGCTTTGTATATTTTGATATTGATAGATATAATCATTATGAATATGATGATTGTTATCTATCATGATGATCATTATATGAATACCAGCTGTTGGCTCGTCACAGAATGACGGAATGTCAATTGAAAGAAAAACTTTTTCTAATAAGAATTATTTATAATTTCTTTATATACATGTACATATATTGCATATCAATATTATTTTCTTAAATAAAGTCGAAACTGTTACATTTTGTAATACGTAGATTATATTTCGATTCTAGTAATTGATACACAAAAAAAAATAACTTATATAACTTCTTGTTGTTTCTTAAAAATTTGAAGATGAATAATAAGTTATGTAGTTCACCTTTTGTATGTTTTAAATTTGATAAAATTTCGGGGTCGTTAGTTCAAATCCCTTTTTGGTGAATTTTTTTTTTTAATTTCAATTAATTTTTTTTTTATTCAATTACGTACTTGTTTAAATTTTAAATTTTTAAATTTAAATTCGATAAAATTGTTTGTTAAAAGATTTGAAATTTTTTTATAGGTTTATTTTGTTTCAATAATGATCTATTTCTCCATCTATTAACTTTATGTAGACATATTTTTAAAATGTTGCTAGGCTCTGTATATTGTTTCATAACCTTTGTTTAGATTCAAGTCGAAATACTTGTATGTTGCCAACATTCTTCAATGTACCTCCTCAGCATGTTTAATTATGTACCTATTTTTACAGACATAAAATTGAATTATGAACCGAGTTTTGCATTATCAAATGCAAATTAATTTTTTGATTTTTTTTATTATACCTACCTAATTAAGTAAAAAAAATATATTTGCTTTGATTACTAAGGTCCAGTTCATTTGCCTTTATTTCAGGGATGAGATGAGGGAAGCTTTGAAATTGCTTTGAAACATTACTTGCTTTATTTACTTTGCAAAGCGAAAAGCAAGCAACGCAACAAAGCGTACATTTGGCCTTCGCCATTATTTCATTTCTTAACTAAAACTAATGAAGACTTACTACAAAACTGTTCATGTGAAGCATAGTCTTAGTTTTTAATACCAAAATGATTTACTATTTATTTAAAATTCCCAGAAATCTTCTGTGATTTTTAAAACTGAAATCAAATTTTTCATAAAATAAAAAAATTTTTTTTTTTGTTTATTTTTTTGTATTAAAAATTAATAAAATATTTTTTGGCCTGCTTACGATAATTTATGATATTTTATTTTCTAAAATAAAACACATTCAACAAAACATTAATATTTTAATTTTTAATAAAAGAACACATCCAACAGAACACATTTAATTGAATGCGTTTGTTACACCTCATTCTAGACAAATATATTAATAAAATAATGATCATATGAAGTTGATTTTGCTTAAGTTTAATATTTTTGGTTAAGACTAGACCAAGGTTTCGAGGAGCTGCCACACAACTTATTTAAACCAATATGAATTTCTTCAAAAGTAATTATACCAGGAAGATGAAAATTACACACGCTTGGTTTTATAATGAATCAAGAGCTTATATGAAGTTTCAAAATGTTACGACTTAATTTTCGGGGGTTGCCATACAATTTCTTTGCACCAATATGAATTTCTTGGAAACTGATTATACTACGAGGATGAAAATTACACACTGTTATATAATGAATCGAGCGCTTATATGAAGTTTCAAAATGTTACGGCCCCATTTTCGGGCAGTTGCCATACAAAGTTGTCAATTCGATAACTGTGAATCTAATGAAGCTACAAGGTTAAAATCAAAACTGGGCAGATAAAGTAATAGGGCAAGTTAGTTGGCAAAGTTGGACATCACTCGGACCAACTTTTAGGGTGGGCTATTTTTTTTTTTTTATGGGATAATAAGTGAAATTTTTTTTTAACTGTTTTACTATCTTATATTTTTTTTGTAATATTTATAATAATAGCATAGGGGAAATAAATAACGGTTAGTGGGTATGCACGGGTATCTAAAAGTTGACAAGGGCAACTATAATCTTCCTCGTTTTTTAACAATTTATATATGATTTATTTATTAAATTTGACAAGCATTTTGAAACTGGGTTTCCTCGTTGTGATAGAATGTTTTATTTTTAAAAGAAATTACATTAGTTATGTTGATACAAATTTGTTCAAATTTTGAATTTGGAGTAAGAATTTGTAGAATGAAAATTAAGGAATTATTTTTAACAGCTCATGAGCTCTTAAGTTCTTGCATTTTGAAAATAACTATGTTGTAATCGTCAATCTCTTTAGGTGTTAAAATTGATCTTAACATTGGCTGATGTTTTGCAATTTCTTGCGTTTTCTTGCAATTTTTCGATTTCTTCATTTTGTAATGAATTGTAATTGATTTACCATATTTCTATGGTTGTTTGAGACGTAATTAGAAATTTTTTCAATTGTTAGGTGTTTTTCGTTCATATTATTTTTTAAATTGTTAATATTGTCTTGAATTATTGAATTCATTTTGATTTGATTATTAGAATTGTGTATTAATTCTCTACCGCTTTGTTCGATTAAATTTAAACGATTTTCAATTTTATCTTCTTGGTCCATTGTACCAAAAATAAATTTTAAAAGTGAGCCACAGGCATTGATTAATGACCTTTTTATTCTTAACGGCAAAAGTGTTTTAAAAGATGTTTAATTTTATTTAGTTTATTTTTTAAGATTTTATACGAATTTTTATTATTATAAATTGATCAGTGTTAATTATTTGATTTTCAATGTCATTTAGGTTAGTAATATGAATTATTTTATCATAACTTTCTATTATGTTAATATCCTCTTATTGTAGTATTGTAAATCCAGCCTCGGTGTCTAGTTTAAAAACATTAATGGTTGCATGATATGATCTTGTTAGAAGTACTAGCGGTACCACATTGCAGGGTTATTTATTAAAATTTCTTTACTATTTGGTAGTTGAAAAGGTTTTTTGTATTTATTTAATTTATTAATAATTTATTCTTTTTTTTCTTGAATTCTGATTTTTATATTATCTAAGTTTGCTATTTTACCAATAATGAAATTAATAGGTTTTACCTGAGTCGTAGAAAGTTTTATTATAAGCTTCTACTACTTTGAGAATTTCACTTTCTGTGTCAGATTCAGTTATATTCAAAATTCTTATGTGTTCGGTTATAGTTCCATGAGCTCTTTTGAAAATCTTTTATATTTAGACTATTAAATTTCTAAGATTCCTATTCCTATTGTGAATGTTTACTTATAAAATTTGTTTTGTATAGAGATAAATATATAAATGTATAAACTAAGAATGAGACAAAGATAATTTTTTGTCGTTATAAATTATGTAATTCATTATCATTGTCAAAGTGGAAAGCTAACAAAGAAGACTAAAAAATTATTCAGAAAGAAATAGAAGTTTATTATCATATTGTAAAGAGTTTTTTATTATAAAGAAAAAAATATTACAATTAATATTAAAAGTTTATTGTTCGAATTGGAAAGAGTATGTTTTATTTAAGAGGAAAAGGAGACTACAAATAATTTTAGAAGTGGAATATGGAAACCAAAATGATGCCGATTAATAAATATACAATTAAAACATTGAGGGCAGAATTGCAAAATCTATGGCTTAGTACGAAAGGAAGGAAGAAAGAATTGTATGAACGATTGATGATGGAGAAGGATTCAAGAACTTTAAATAGGACAAATTTGACTGATTCTTTAAATTCAATACAAAATGGTGTCAATGTTGAAGAAATTGCTGATGAGAATTTGAATTCAAATAATGTATATAAAGGCATTTGCAACTGTTATAAAGAGCAAATGATTTGTTAAGGCGGCAAAAAAAATTATTACAGCGTGAAGCAAATTTTGTAGGTAAAGTAAAAATTGGAGATTCGAGCGATATGTTAAACGAGTTTTCTGGCAGTGAAAGTTTTAGTGTTTGGAAAGCACAGGTGGAAAGCTTACAAGTCACGTATGATTAAAAAATGAAGAAATGAAATTATTAGTTGATGTTGAAAAAATGTTGAAATGAAAAGCTCTCTTATGGTTTCACTCTAAACCTGAAAACATTGTAAGAGATTTACCACATTTAATTGAGGAATTGGCAACGTATTTTAATAAAAGATCTAACACATCGCAATTGCGGAAGGAGTTTGAAGCTAGAAGTTGGAAGGCTTTTGAAACGTTTACAAATTATTTTCAAGATAAGTTATGTCTTGCTAATAAAATTGGCATACCTGAGGATCAATTGGTTGATTTAATAATTGATGATTTTAGTAACTTTCATTTAAAAAACCAAGCTAGAATTCAATGTTTTGAATTTTCAAATCAATTATTAAAAGGATTTCTCAAATAGGAGAAATTAATCGAAGTAATGGTAACAAAATCAAAGCAGTGAATGAAAATAATATTAATAATAACAAACCCAAACAACCAAGGTGCTATAATTGTGTCACATATCAACTGACTGTACATCACCAGCAAAACATCAAAAGGGTTCTTGTTTCATATGTGGGAAAATGGGACTTTTGTTCAAGGATCGTCAACACAATTTAAAATAATTGGAAATAACAACAAAATTAACAATATAGAAGAGGTTAAGGTAAATGATTTTTTAGTAAAAGTAGAAACAGGTTGTAAATCTTCATTTTCTGAATTTCAAGCTTTAATATACACCGGTAGTCCAGTAAATTTAGTAAAATAACATTGTATTAATAAAAATTTAATGCTAGCATATAATGAGTCCGCTCATAATTTTATCGGAATCAACAACAGTAAAGTTAAAATATTAGGAAATTATGAAACGGAATTAAAATATAACGGTAAAATTTATAAAATAAATTTATTTGTTGTGCCATACTATACAATGAATTACAATATAATTATTGGTAGAGAATTTTTAGAAAACTTAAAAGCAAAATTTATTTTTAATCTTGAAAATTCCGTGCCTGAAGAAAACTTTGATAAACACGGTGATGTGTCGATTATCGTATTCTTAAAAAAAATACTTTTAGGGATAATTACCCATTACCAGTTATCGAAGACTTAGTTGACAGATTGGAGAATAAAAAATATTTCAGTCATTGGACTTAAAGAGTGGATTTCTCCAAAATGATTTGGATGAAAATTCAGTACCATATACGAATTTTGTCACACCATTTGGTCAATACGAATATTTGAAGATGCCGTTTAGGCTGAAAACCGCTCCTTCGTCATTTCAAAGATTCGTAGATTTGATTTTTAAAGATTTAGTGACTTGTGGTAAAATTATAATTTATATTGACGATATTATGATTGCTACTGAATTTGGTAGAGCATTTAAAAATTTTGAAAGAGGTTTTCTTTAAATTGCCTGAAAATAAATTACAACTGAATATGTTAAAGTGTAAAATTCTTTTTGAAGAGATAGACTTTTTGGGTTATTGCGTTGATTCCAGTGGTATTAGACCTAATGAAAGTAACTTAAAAGCTATTAAAGATTTCCCTGTTCCTAAAAATGTAAGAGAACTTCAGAGATTCCTGAGAATGTGTTCCTATTTTCGAAAATTTGTCTTTAATTTTCATTGATTGCTAATCGTCTTCAGAATTTGCTTAAGAAAAATATTAAGTTTGTATGTGAGGAAGAGGAACAAAAGCTTTGAGACTTTAAAAAAAAAACTTTTATTGAAACCAGTTTTAGCAATATATTCTCCTACTGACAAAACACAGCTTCATTGCGATGGCAGTAGTGTTGGATATGGGGCAATTTTGCTACGACGAAAATCAGAAAGCAAATTACATTCAATTTTTTATTTCTCAAAGAGGACTACTGATCAAGAAAGTAATTTGGTGTAAACCAAAGAGGGGAAATTCATGATAAAATCAGGGGGTATCTCGAAGAATATGTTCTAACAGAAGAACAAGTCTCTTTAAATGAAATTAGAAATGTTGCGGCTTAAAATATTGAAGAAGGCCAAAAATATAATAAAACAAAATTTGATTCAAAGCGGAAAGATGCAAAAATTTATTCGGTTAATGACTTATTTATGATTACAAATATAGACACTACTGTTGGTGTAAGTAAAAAATTAATTCCTTAATATCTCGGTCCTTATAAAATTGGTAAAGTGATTGGCAATGACCGATATTTGTTAAAAGACATAAAGGGATGTCAAATCACAAAAAAAACCGTTTGAAGGTATTTTTGACGCATCGCGAATGAAACCTTGGATAAATCAAAATACAAAATAAGATATGATTGAAAAAAAAAGAATTCGAAATTTTGAAATAAATAAATTGAAATATTTGATATAAATCTGTATTTTGAAAATTGTTTCTTTTAAAATTGTTCCATTTAATTGATATTTAATTAATATATTGAAATATATGATATAAATTTGTTTTTGAAAATTTGAAAATTGTTCCATTTAATTGATATTTAATTAATAAATTGAAATATTTGATATAAATTTGTATTTTGAAAATTTAAAAATTGTTTCTTGGAAAATTGTTCTATTTAATTGATAAATGAAAAAAAACTTTAAACTTATATTTCACAAATTTGTATTTTGAAAATTGAAGTTTGTTCATTTAATTTGGAAACATTTTGTTATAAGTCCGTATTTTAAAAGATTGAAAATTTGTAATAATGTTAAGTAAATTCGGGACGAATTTATGTCAGGATGGACGAACTGTAAGAAATATTTCAGTACATTCACATTTAGTGGTACAATTGTATTGGGCTATTGTGAATGTTTACTTATAAAATTTGTTTTGTATTGAGATAAATATATAAATGTATAAACTAAAAATGAGACAAAGATTTATTATAAATTATGTAATTCATTATCATTGTCAAATTGGAAAGCTAACGAAGAAGACTAAAAAATTATTAAGAAATAAATAGAAGTTTATTGTCATATTGTAAAGAGTTTTTTATTATAAAGAAAAACAGATAACAATTAATATTAAAAGTTTATTGTTCGTATTGGAAAGAGTTTGTTTTATTTAAGAGGAAACGGAGACTACAAATTCATTATCAAACACGAATTTTTTTGGTTTACCGAACCATGAATTTCTAAGTTTAAAACTTTAACAATTGTTACACTGTTTCGGTCCGAAAGGTTTATTACTGAAACATGTTTAGCAAATTTATCGATAGTAGTTTCGATAGTACATTTCTTTTTTCAGATAGAAGGTGTCGAATGGGATTCCTGTCATGTTTGGCTAGATTGCAGATATCACAATTATTAATATACTTATAAATAAAATATTTTAACTTTGGAATGTAATATCTGTCTTTTAATTCATTAGAATTTTCAAGAATTCCTCGATGGTTGGTGTTTTCGTGGGTTTGTTTTATTATTTCTATCACTTCTTCTTCATTATTGATTTCCTTAGCTATTTTTGTACATTTACAAATTTAATTTTTTTACTATTACTAAATAACTGAATTAATTTTTTTTGAAGGATCACGTATTTATTGTCTTCTAATTCTGAGTATATGGCTGTTATTCCTAATTTAATTAAGCGTCTTAAGAAATTATTTAAATAAATTTCATTTGAAAGATCTTTTTCAAAAATAAATATTTTTCTTTATTTCTTAAATAAATTTCTGTTTCTGTAATATTACTTTTATCTAAATGTATTTGATTTAGGTATTTGTTTACAATGTTGTCTACGATTGGAATATGGTCATCTAAGTTTCAAAATTGTTTTCTTTTAGAAAATCCATAATATTTATTTCATGTTTATCGTTATTTACCCTACTTAAAAAGTCTTAAAACCTTATTGTCTTTACCTTTAACGTACTCAATATCGAAGTCGAACTCATTGAGCTTAATCTTCCATCTTTGAAATTTGGAATTTGGTTCGTTTAAAGAATGTAGCCAGACCAGAGGCCTGTGATCCGTTCTTATTGTAAATTTTGTTCCGTAAAGGTACGGGCGGAAAAATTTTGTTTTGGAAAAAGTTGGAAAAAGTTTTTGAAAAATATTATTGCTAGCAATTTCGTGTTCTTGTAGAGATGTGCTGAAGACTAGTATATCATCTAGATATACTACGCCGCAAGTGTTGATAAATTCTCCTTACACATGATTGATCATTCTTTGGAATGTGGCAGGAGCAATCATTAATCCGAATGGCATCCTGACATATTCGTAATGACCTTGCGGAGTAGAAAAAGCTGTTTTTGGCCGATCTTTTCCAGCTACCAGGATTTGATGAAAGCCCTTAGCCAAATCAATTGTTGAAAAATATTGAGCCTTTCCCAATTTGTCAAATAAGGACTCGATATTGGGAATTGGGAATTTGTCGTCTATCGTTATTTCATTTAACTTTCGATAGTCCACAACATTCCTCTATTTTTGTATCCATGAGTGTTCCAATTTTTTGGAACCACCCAAATAGGGGAACATGGGTTCGGATCCTAGAAGTGTTTGATTGAATTTAGGCCAAACAAGCATAATTCCGAAAACAATGAAGATAAAACCTTGAAATGTGGTATCAGTGTGCCTTTTCCTATGTCCTTAGAGTCCTGCAAATTTAGAAGCAATTGGAGTAGTGCGTAGGGGACCATCCACACAGTTCTGAAGACCTTAAAGCATAGCATTAAAATTATTAAAAAAATAAGCTTAAAATTAAGATACAACAAGTTTTAATGTGTACAAGTTTTTTTCTAATTTTTATCTATATTTTATTGAGTTATTACCATAGGTAATATATAATTAAGAAATTGTGTACTAAACTTAATCTGTAAAATTTATTATACCCGTGTGACTATATAGTCATAGGCTATAATAAATTTGCCATTACGTTTTGTTAATCTGGCAACGTCATAAATAGATTATTTAATATTCATATTGTATAAATATTGTTATCTCTTTCTTTTATTAATTACATAATACTGTATTATATTTTTATACTCACTTCTCAATAAATCATTGAATAGTTCACATGGGTTATGGGCCCAGGCACACGAGAAGTAAATAAAATATTTTGAAAAATAAATCTTAAAATATTTTAATCATCAAAGATTAAAAAATAAAAATTTGGAGACAATTATAATTATATTGTTTAGTTAAACTGCTGCTCAGAAATATTTCATCATAAAAATGACATGCAGTTATAACTCCATTAAGTTAGAACTTCTAACCTCAGAGAACTATGACACGTGGAAAGTGTACATAGAATCGCTGATGATCAAAAACGACCTTTGGGATTATGTGTGCGGAACAGTACCAAAACCAACCGAGACAGAAAAAATTGTAACGTGGGAAAAATTAGACAGAAAGGCAAAAGCAGATTTGATATTGAATATACACTCTTCATTTTTAAAAGAAGTAAAAGATTGTACTACCTCAAATGCAGTATGGATAAAATTAAAAAATTGTTGCGAATCCAAAGGCCCTGCCAGGAAGGCAATTCTTCTGAAACAACTAATAATGACAAAACTTACAGGTAACATTTCGGTTAATGATCATTTATCAAAATATTTTGATATTGTAGAAAAATTAAAATCAATCGATGTAGTCATGGATGATGACTTAGTATCAGTGCTTTTATTATACAGCCTCCCTGAACAGTTTCAAGGATTCAGAATTGCTATCGAATCCCATGACATCTTACCAAAACCTGACATATTAAAAATCAAGATTATGGAAGAACATAATGCGAGAACATCAGGTATAATTTCAAGAGAAACAAAAACTGAAGCCCTCTATACAAATTACCGATCCGATTCAAATAATAATAATTTTCATAATAAAAGTAAATATAATTCTTCATCTTACAAGAAAAGGGTTGTATGTTACAATTGCAAACGCCCTGGTCACAAATCTTTTGAATGCAAATCTAAACAGAAAAAACAAGACAGCTCATCTTTTGTACATGAATCATCAATGAATATCGAAGAAGGAGTTAGAGATATCCAAAATAATAGATGGATACTAGACAGTGGGCAACATCCCATATTTGTAAAGAAAAGCAACTGTTTTATGAATTAGTCTACAATGAAAAATCTCAAATAAATCTAGCAAGTAATGCTGTTGCCGATATTATCGGGAAAGGTAAAATAAGACTGAAAATAAATTAAAATCATATCTTAAATCTACAAAATGTTCTATACGTGCCAAGTTTACGATCAAACTTACTGTCTATCAGTAAAATAACTAGTAGTGGGTATTTAGTAAAATTTCTAAATGATAAAGCATATGTATTGAACCAAAATAATGAAGTAATATTTAAAGCCGTAAAAAATGATGACCTGTATGAAGTTTATGTTAAAAAATTACCTGAAATTAATTTAACGCAACATGAAAATAAATTAAAACTATGGCATTATAGATATGGCCATTTAAATTACAATACGTTAACAAAAATTATACAATCTGAAAAAATTGTTGGTGTAAAGAAAAATATTTTAAATAAATATGAACAACCAAAATGTGAAATTTGCGTACAAGCAAAACAAACTCGAGTACCATTTAAAAGAATTGATAAATCAACACTAAAAAGAAAACCATTAGATTTAATATGTAGTGATGTTTGTGGCCCCATAAATATCACATCATTAGGAGGAGCAAGATATTTTATAAGTTTCATTGATGAAGCAACAAGGTGGAGTGAAATTTACTTTATGAAACATAAGTCAGAAGCTTTTAAGTATTTCAAAGAATATAAAGAAAAGGTAGAAAGATATCTTGAAAGAAAAATCAAAACGTTAAGAACAGACAACGGAACTGAGTATATAAATTTAGAGTTTTCAACATTTTTAAAAGAAGAAGGAATTAAACATGAAACAACTGACATTTATTCCCCTCAACAGAACGGAATATCAGAAAGAAAGAACCGCACCTTGTTAGAAATGGCACGTTGTCTATTAATACAGTCAAATCTTCCAAAATATCTATGGGCAGAAGCGGTATCAAATGCTAATTACATACGTAATCGCTGTTCATCTGAAAGCTTAATGGGTGAAATACCATATAAACTATGGAACAAAAGGAATCCAAACGTTAGTTATTTCAAGTCATTTGGATCTTTAGCATACGTACTAAATAAAAAACCAGGTAAAGGAAAATTTGACGTAAAATCTACTCCACATTATCTAGTAGGATACGATGAAACATCAAAAACTTATAGACTTTGGAATAAACTGTCAAAAAATGTAATTAAAAGTAGAGATATAGTTGTAATAAATGAATATGGTTCTGACTTAAACGAAATAAATGAAAAATTAAATTACAATTCAAATGAAATAACATTTAAAACTGGAATAGAAAATGAAGAAAAAGATAATAAAGAAATTAAGGTTGATGAAACAATAAAACAAGATGTAAGTGGAGATGAAAAACCAGAAAGTGATAAAAACTCTATAATAGAGCCAGAATTAGAAATAGAAAAACAAGATGATAATTCACATTTAAATTCAGATAAAAATTCAAAAGAAAAATCCGGAAATGAAAATAATTCTAGAGGAAAAGGTAGACCAAAATTAGTAAAATCGGGTAAAAGAGAAAGACCAGTTAAAATATATAGCTACAAAAGGCCAAATAAAACAAAATCAGATAAAAATTAAAGTAGTAGTACATCTTCAGAAAAAACAAACAAAGTACAAAATTTTGAATTCCAAAATCAAGATTCAGATATAGAACAAAAAGGTTATGAAACAGCTGATGATAATGTTTTTACAATATATGAAAGCATTCCAGAAACTATAAAAGACATAGAAAACAGTTCAGATAAAGTTGAATGGAAAAAAGCAATAAAACGCGAATTGAATTCTCACAAAAAAAATGAAACATGGACAGTAATAAATAAAAATCAAAACATGAAAAAAATTGGATGCAGATGGGTATTTACAGAAAAAACAGATCAAGATGGAAAATTAATTATTAGAAAAGCGAGACTTGTCGCAAAGGGATACTCCCAGATAGAAGGTTTAAATTATACAAACACATATGCTCCAGTTGCAAAGTTGAAATCACTAAGAACTTAAATTGCAGTTGCAGCTAAATTACAACTGAAAATACATCAGTTTGACGTAGTAACCGCTTACTTAAATGCCCCTCTTGATGAGACTATATATATGGAAATACCACAGTTTTTTGAAGAGATTTATAACAGCCAATCAAATGAAAATAAAATTTTAAAATTAAATAAAGCCATTTATGGACTTAAACAGAGTGGGATGGCATGGAATAAAAAACTAAATGAAAAACTAACAAGTTACGGTTTCGAAAGACTAAACAATGAACCATGTTTATACAAAAAAATATCCGAAAATAGTATACTTTTTATACTTGTATATGTTGATGACCTAATAGTAGCAACAAATGATGAAGAACAAATAAAATGGTTCAAAATGAAAATTGAACGGGACTTTGAGGTGAAATATTTGGGTTTAGCTAAATATTGTCTTGGCATTGAAATACATCAAGGGAATAATGGAGACGTCATATTGTCGCAAACAAATTATATAAATAAAATCCTTCAGAGATTTAAAATGAGTGAATGTAATCCAATTAGAACGCCACTCGATCCTAATACTCGACTATCAAAAGATATGTGCCCAACAAATTCTAAAGAAAAACTAGAAACTGATAAAATCCCATATCAAGAACTAATCGGATCACTTCTATATCTATCAATTACTACCAGACCTGACATTTCTCATGCAGTTAACACCCTGAGTCAGTTTAATAATAATTATGGAAAAAATCATTGGCTAGCAGCAAAAAGGATATTACGCTACCTAAAAGGAACTTTACATTATGGTTTAAAATATTATCATGATAAACAAAATTTAATTGGATTCACTGATGTGGATTGGGGGTCAAATGTGGACGACCGAAAATCCTATACAGGATATATTTTCAAACTTTCAGGTTCACCTATTTCTTGGGATAGCCGAAAGCAAAAAACCATAGCTCTATCAAGTACAGAAGCTGAGTACTTAGCATTAACTGAAGCGGCAAAAGAAGCTATTTTCTTGAAGGCCTTACTAATGGAACTAGGTATAAAAATAAAGCAACCTATAACAGTCTTCAATGATAACAAGAGCGCTCAGCTAATGGCAATAAATAACGTAATAAACAACCGAAATAAACATATCGACATCAGGCACCACTTCATAAAAAATACTATTTCAAATGGAAATATAAACATTCAATTTTTAAGAACTTCAGAGATGCCTGCAGATTTACTAACAAAAGGTGGAACATTTTCAAAAATTTAAAAAATTCGAAAAATAAATCGATTTAGCTATGTATGTCCGTCCGTCCGCACGATAACTCAAAAGCTAAAGGAGTTAAGATCTTGAAATTTTCGCAAATTGGTTTTTTTGCAATAGCCGTCATCGCTATTTAAATCCAGCCTTTTTGGTCCATGGGTTTGGTTATCTGCTATACCACTTCTTATTTTATATGAGCATTTCTCTGTACCTATTACAGCTGCGTGTCTGAAATTTTGACAAAAGTAGTTTAGTTTTATGGCCAAAGTTACTACAAAATTTGGTTGGTCTATTGCATAGGGTTCGAGGAGCTGCCATACAACTCCTTCTTTTATATGAGCATTATACTACACCTAATAAAGCTGTATGTGTGAAATTTTGCCAAAAGTAATTAACCAGATGATATAATGTATATGTTACGGTCATACGGGTATCCCAGAGTTGACACAGTTTACTATTGTACACTCTTCCTCGTTTTTGTGTTAAAATTAATTATATGAACAAATTTTTTCATTGTTCAATTCACATTTATTGCATATTTTGATTATTAAATTTTGCGATAAAAAACTAATGAAAGCATTAATGGTTTTAACTAACATTAAAAACCATGAAATTATATAAACGTATATATTTATATTATTGCAAATTAATATTTCTTTCGAATA
This sequence comes from Dolichopus griseipennis, assembly GCA_963082915.1. NCBI lineage: Eukaryota > Metazoa > Arthropoda > Insecta > Diptera > Dolichopodidae > Dolichopus > Dolichopus griseipennis. The sequence continues at coordinate 127,823,994 of OY720441.1, forward strand.
ACTTTGAGTTTAATTATATAGAACATTAATAAATAAGTAAACTAAGAGAATAAATTTAAAAATGATTGAAAATTGAAATAATTACACAAGGGTACAAAATCATTCAACAGTAAATGCACTACAGCTAAAAATCATGAAAAGGAGTAAAGGAGCTATCTCAAAAAATAATGGAGCTATCTTGATGAAATTTTAACGGTAGGTTACTAGGACTGAAAGAACGGCGGGGAGTGCCCATTGGAGCAATCGGCGCTTGGTTTCGGATTCTGGAACTTTTAATCAATCCGAGGGCTAGTGAACATATATAAAAAATCACGATAACTCAACAACTAATGACGCTATCTTCATCAAATTTGTGCTGTCGGTTACTAGTAATGAAACTACGGCGGGGATTGCGTACGTTCGGTATTGGACCATGGGTTCGGGACCTAGAGCTTTTTGATCGAATTTAGGCCAAACGAGCATAATTCCTAAACCAATGAAAATAGAACCTCCAAATTTGGTATCAGGGTATCCCTTCCTATTTCCTTACTGTCCTTTAAATTTGGGCTCCATTTGAGTAGTGGGTCGCAGACCAGCCACACATTTCCGAAGACCTTAAAGCATATCTTTAAAATTAATAAAGATTGCAACTTGGAAAAATGTAGAAGCTTCAAATTAGGCACAAGGATGTTCTTTACTATTTCTTGCGTGTCCTTGGGATTTGTGATCAATTGGAGTGGTGGTTCAAGTCCCCTCTTAGACCTCCCAAGTTTTAAAAACCTATAATCAAAATTACTTAAAATAGTAACTTAAAATTAAGATTGAACATTCCAATTGTGTACAAGGGTTAACTAGTATTTAAAGTACAGCGCAGACTACATATGGGCGAAATCAGCCCATGGGTTCGGATTCTGGACCTTTTATTCGGTATCAGCGCTCACGATAACTCAACAACTAATGAAGCTATCTTCATGAAATTTATACTTAGGTTATTGGTAATGAAACTAAGACCGCGAATGCGTACTGTGAGGATTGGACAATTATTAAGAACTTAGAACTTTTTGTTCGAATTTAGGCCAAACTAGCACAGTTCCGAAACCAATGAAGTTAGAACTTCTAGATTTGGTATCAGGGTGTCACTTTCTATTTTCTAAGCGTCCTTGAAATTTGGGCCCAATTGGAGTACTGAGTCGGGGACCAGCCGCTTAGTTCCGAAGATTTTAAAGCATATTTTCGAAATTAAGAAAGATAGTATTTTGAAACAAATGTAGAATCTTCAAATTTGGCGCATGGGTGTTCTTTAAAAATAATACCGCTATTTTGATGAAATTTAAACTCGAGGTTACGAGTAATGAAAGTACCATGGGAATTGGTTCTGGTCGAGTTCGGGCAATGTGTTCGGATTCTAGAAACTTTTGATCGATTTGTGGCCAAACGAGTATAATTTCGAAGCCAACAAAGATATTCCCTATTTCTTATGTATCCCCGAAATTTAGACTTAATTGTAGTGGTGGTTCAGATGCCTCCTATGAAATTCCAAAATTAAAAGCTTATCTTCGAAATCCATGAAGATAGAAACTTTAAATTTATACACGAGGGAACTTTCCTATTTCCTTTTTTTTTTTTAACACTTTTATATTTTTAAAAGACTAAGAATTTTACCATAAAACATGTTATGTATAATATTTTATAAATTAAAAACAAAATATTTTTTTAATAAACGATTACACTCCTTTTTTTTTTTTATTATATCATATCTTTTATTGAATTATTACCATAGGTTATATATAATTAAGACATTGTGTACGATACTTAAGCTATGTTTAAAGGTACTTGATGCATTTTATGTAAAATTTATTTTTATATTTAAATGGATTATATGAAAAGGTCTAAATTTGTAACTGTATTTTAGAAATACAGTTATTGCATATTTTGCGTGTATAAGCTTTTCTAATAGGTATATTTACTAACCATTTAAAATAATTGCAATTTTGAAAAATTTTAATTATTAAATATATTACGCTTTGATTACAAAATTTAATAATTCAAATTTTTTCACTTTTGTAATTGAATTGAATTAAATTTATTGTCATTTATTTCAAGTTTTTTTGTTTTTTAAAATTTTTAAATAGATAAATTAGTAAGAATTTGTAATATTTTTTAATAGATAGTGTAATTAGAAAATGTTTTTAGTATTATAAAAATAAATTGATTAGCTATGTCTTACGTTCAAATTAATAACAGATTTTAAGGTGTTAAAATGACTTATGGATATCTCATTAAATTTTACCCAAATAGGTGTAGGGTATTTCAAAGTCGGTTGCACCGTTGTTTCTTTACTTGTTTTTATTATATTTAAGAAAAGTTGTAGATTTAATTTTTATATCCATACATATATGAACATCTGGTATTTTAAAATTACTCCTCCGCTTGTAACGCATCGAAATAGACGAGCTAGATAGTATCAAGGGTACGTATCGAATCAGCATCGAAAAGTGAATCGATCTAGCTATGTATGTCCGTCCGTCCGCACGATAACTCAAAAACTAAAGGAGCTAGAATCTTGAAATTTTCGCAAATTCGTTGTTTTGCAATAGCCGTCATCGCTATTTAAATCCAGCCATTTTGGTCCATGGGTTCGGATGGCTGCGATACAACTTCTTTTTTTATATGAGCATTACTCTGTACTTATTATGGCTGCGTGTCTGAAATTTTGCCAAAAATAGTTTAGTGTAATGGCCAAAGTTAATGCAAAATTTGGTTGGTCTACTGTAGTGGATTTGTGTAGCTGCCATACAACTTCTTACTTTATATGAGCATTACTCTATACCTATTGAAGCTAGGTGTCTGAAATTTTGCTAAAAATGGTTAAGTGTAATGACCAAAGTTTCTGCAAAATTTGGTTGGTCTAGAGTAGATGTTCGAGTAGCTGCCATACAACTCTTTCTTTTATATGAGCATTACACTACACCTAATGAAATAGAGTGTCTGAAATTTTGCCAAAAATAGTATATTGTAAAGGCCAAAGTTAATGCAAAATTTAATTGGTCCACTCCAAAGTTACCAAAGTTAATGCAAAATTTAATTGGATAGTGCATTCGTGTAGCTGCCATACAATTTCTTACTTTATATGAGCATTACTCTAAACCTATTGAAGCTAGGTGTCTGAAATTTTGCTAAAAATAGTTTAGTGTAATGGACAAAGTTTCTCCAAAATTTGGTTGGTCTACTGCAGAGGTTTCGAGTAGCTGCCATACAACTCCTTTTTTTATATGAGCATTACACTACAACTAATAAAGCTGTATGTTTGAAATTTTGCCAAAAGTAATTAACCGGATGATATAATGTATATGTTACGGTCATACGGGTATCCCAGAGTTGACACAGTCTACTCTTCTACACTCTTCCTCGTTTTAATTAAAATTTAATCTGTATTTTTTTTTTATGTATGAGAAATTTTATTTTATAGAAAATTTGACAGAAAACTCTCATTTATTTATAAATTATTGTTTTTTATACCCGTATGACTATATAATCAAAGGGTATAATAAATTTGCCATTACGTTTGCGACGCAGAGAAGGAGGGAGGGAAGATATAGACTCAAGTGTATGTATCGCATCATAATCAAAAAAAAAAATCGTTCTATGTATGTCCGTTCGTCCGTCCGTCCGCACGATAACTCAAAAACTAAAGGAGCTAGGATCTTGAAATTTTCGCAAATTCGTTTTTTTTGCAATAGCCGTCATCGCTATTCAAATCCAGCCATTTTGGTCCATGGGTTCGGGTGGCTGCCATACAACTTCTTTTTTTATATGAGTATTTCTCTGGACCTATTACAGCGCTACGTGTCTGAAATTTTGGCAAAAGTAGTTTTGTTTTATGGCCAAAGTTTCTACAAAATTTGGTTGATCTGATGCAGTGAGTTCGAGTAGCTGTCATACAACTTCTTATTTTATATGAGTATTACTCTATACCTATTAAAGCTGGGTATATGAAATTTTGCCAAAATAGTTTAGTGTAATGGCCAAAGTTTCTGCAAAATTTGGTTGGTCTGTTGCAGTGAGTTCGAGTAGCTGCCATACAACTCCTTCTTTTAAATGAGCATTACTCTTTACCTATTAAAGCTGGGTGTCTGAAATTTTGCTAAAAATTGTTTAGTGTAATGGCCAAAGTTACTGCTTTGGTCCACTCCAAAGTTACCAAAGTTAATGCAAAATTTAATTGGATAGTGCATTCGTGTAGCTGCCATACAATTTCTTACTTTATATGAGCATTACTCTAAACCTATTGAAGCTAGGTGTCTGAAATTTTGCTAAAAATAGTTTAGTGTAATGGTCAAAGTTTCTCCAAAATTTAGTTGTTCTACTGCAAAGGGTTCGAGTAGCTGCCATACAACTTCTTATTTTATATGAGCATTACTCTATGCCTATTGAAGTTGGGTTTCTGAAATTTTGCCAAAAATAGTTTAGTGTAATGGCCAAAGTTTCTACAAAGTTTCTGCAAAATTTGGTTGGTCTGTTGCAGTGAGTTCGAGTAGCTGCCATACAACTCCTTCTTTTATATGAGCATTACTCTATACCTATTAAAGCTGGGTGTCTGAAATTTTGCCAAAAATAGTTTAGTGTAATGGCCAAAGTTACTGCAAAATTTGGTTGGTCTACTGCAAAGGGTTCGAGTAGCTGCCATACAACTTCTTATTTTATATGAGCATTACTCTATACCTATTAAAGCTGGGTGTCTGAAATTTTGCCAAAAATAGTTTAGTTTAATGGCCAAAGTTACTGCAAAATTTGGTTAGTCTACTGCAAAGGGTTCGAGTAGCTACCATACAACTCCTTCTTTTATATGAGCATTATATTTCACCTAATAAAGCTGGTATGTTTTAAATTTTGCCAAAAGTAATTAATGTTTGTAATAATAATGATATAATGTTTATATAACGGTCATACGGGTATCCCAGAGTTGACACAGTCTACTCTACTACACTCTTCCTCGTTATACCCGTATGACAATATAGTCAAAGGGTATAATAAATTTTCCATTACGTTTGTAACGCAGAGAAGGAGGGGGGGTAGATATAGACTCAAGTGTATGGATCGGATCAGAATCGAAAAAAAAATCGATTTAGCTATGTATGTCCGTCCGTCCGTCCGTCCGTCCGCACGATAACTCAAAAACTAAAGGAGCTAGGATCTTGAAATTTTCGCAAATTCGTTTTTTTGCAATAGCCGTCATCGCTATTTAAATCCAGCCATTTTGGTCCATAGGTTCGGGTGGCTGCCATACAACTTCTTTTTTTATATGAGTATTTCTTTGTACCTATTACAGCTACGTGTCTGAAATTTTGGCAAAAGTAGTTTAGTTCTATGGCCAAAGTTTCTGCAAAATTTGGTTGGTCTGTTGCTGTGAGTTCGAGTAGCTGCCATACAACTCCTTCTTTTATATGAGCATTACTACTATACCTATTAAAGCTGGTATGTTTGAAATTTTGCCAAAAGTAATTAATGTTTATAATAATAATATAATGTTTATATAACGGTCATACGGGTATTCCAGAGTTGACACAGTCTACTCTACTACACTCTTCCTCGTTTTAATTCATTTTGTTTTTTTACTCATTTTTATACCATTATGACTATATAGTCAAAGGGTATAATAAATTTGCCATTACGTTTGTCCGTCCGTCCGTCTGTCCGTCCGTCCGCACGATAAGTCAAAAACTAAAGGAGCTAGGATCTTGATATTTTCGCAAATTCGTTTTTTTGCAATACCCGTCATCGCTATTTAAATCCAGCCATTTTGATCCATGGGTTAGGTTAGCTGCCATACAACTTCCTTTTTTATATGAGTATTTCTCTGTACCTATTACAGCTACGTGTCTGAAATTTTGGCAAAAGTAGTTTAGTTTTATGGCCAAAGTTACTGCAAAATTTGGTTGGTCTACTGCAAAGGGTTCGAGTAGCTGCCATACAACTTCTTATTTTATATGAGCATTACTCTATACCTATTAAAGCTGGGTGTCTGAAATTTTGCCAAAAATAGTTTAGTTTAATGGCCAAAGTTACTGCAAAATTTGGTTAGTCTACTGCAAAGGGTTCGAGTAGCTACCATACAACTCCTTCTTTTATATGAGCATTAAATTTCACCTAATAAAGCTGGTATGTTTTAAATTTTGCCAAAAGTAATTAATGTTTGTAATAATAATGATATAATGTTTATATAACGGTCATATGGGTATCCCAGAGTTGACACAGTCTACTCTACTACACTCTTCCTCGTTATACCCGTATGACAATATAGTCAAAGGGTATAATAAATTTGCCATTACGTTTGTAACGCAGAGAAGGAGGGGGGGTAGATATAGACTCAAGTGAATGGATCGGATCAGAATCGAAAAAAAAATCGATTTAGCTATGTATGTCCGTCCGTCCGTCCGTCCGTCCGCACGATAACTCAAAAACTAAAGGAGCTAGGATCTTGAAATTTTCGCAAAATCGTTTTTTTGCAATAGCCGTCATCGCTATTTAAATCCAGCCATTTTGGTCCATAGGTTCGGGTGGCTGCCATACAACTTCTTTTTTTATATAAGTATTTCTTTGTACCTATTACAGCTACGTGTCTGAAATTTTGGCAAAAGTAGTTTAGTTCTATGGCCAAAGTTTCTGCAAAATTTGGTTGGTCTGTTGCTGTGAGTTCGAGTAGCTGCCATACAACTCCTTCTTTTATATGAGCATTACTACTATACCTATTAAAGCTGGTATGTTTGAAATTTTGCCAAAAGTAATTAATGTTTATAATAATAATATAATGTTTATATAACGGTCATACGGGTATTCCAGAGTTGACACAGTCTACTCTACTACACTCTTCCTCGTTTTAATTCATTTTGTTTTTTTACTCATTTTTATACCATTATGACTATATAGTCAAAGGGTATAATAAATTTGCCATTACGTCCGTCCGTCCGTCTGTCCGTCCGTCCGCACGATAAGTCAAAAACTAAAGGAGCTAGGATCTTGATATTTTCGCAAATTCGTTTTTTTGCAATACCCGTCATCGCTATTTAAATTCAGCCATTTTGATCCATGGGTTAGGTTAGCTGCCATACAACTTCCTTTTTTATATGAGTATTTCTCTGTACCTATTACAGCTACGTGTCTGAAATTTTGGCAAAAGTAGTTTAGTTTTATGGCCAAAGTTTCTGCAAAATTTGGTTGGTCTACTGCAAAGAGTTCGAGTAGCTGCCATACAACTTCTTATTTTATATGAGCATTACTCTATACCTATTGAAGTTGGGTGTCTGAAATTTTGCCAAAAATAGCTAAGTGTAATGGCCAAAATTACTGCAAAATTTGGTTGCTCTACTGCCAAGAGTTCGAGTAGCTGCCATACAACTCCTTCTTTTATAAGAGCATTACACTACACCTAATAAATCTGATACGTTTGAAATTTTGCCAAAAGTAATTAATGTTTATAATAATAATGATATAATGTTTATATAACGGTCATACGGGTATCCCAGAGTTAACACAGTCTACTCTACTACACTCTTCCTCGTTTTTTTTAATTAAATATAAAAAAAAAACAAATATTTTGAATTTTCTGTCAAACAGTTCACTTGGAATATATGAAATTCTTATTTATTTAATACATGATAATGCACGCACGGGTATCTAAAAGTTGACAAGCGCAACTATAGTCTTCCTCGTTTATTTATTAAATTTGATTAAAATAATTAATTTTTATTATTTAGAAAAATTATTATTTCTTTTTATTTCGATTGACTAAAATTATTATTTAAAATTCACTTATTTAATTATATCTTTATTATTACATGAAATATTTGGTATCTAGTTATATCTTTAACGGTACAAAATGAACTGCCACGAATAAAAAGTAACATAGCATAAATTTTAATTGTGATTATTTAATTGTAATATGATATTAAGGTAAAGTAAATTGATTAATTTTAACGCGACAGAGATAATGCTGATTATATAAAACATGTAAATTAAAATGTAAAAAAAACAAGTAAAGAAACAGTCAGTCGGTGCAACCGACATAGGGTGCGTTTATGTTGGAGCTGTGATAAGTTATAAGAGCGTCGATAAGAGCATAGCGTAAAAAACTAAATACATAATTTAAATAGAGGTGTTTATGTTAGAGCATCGCTTTGATCATCGATAAACGATAAAAGCGTAGAAAACTCTTTATTCAGTTTTCTACGCTCTTATCGATGATCAAAAAGTTTGAATAATTGTTTTGCTCTCATTTGTAATATTAATTTTTTATATAAATGTTTTGTTATTTTTGTTTATTAATTTTTTCTGTAATACAAAATCTCGAGCAGGTGCAATTATACATTTTCAAATATAATAAAATAAAAATTATTTTTATTGTTGTCAAAAAAATTTTGTGTTTTATTTTTTATAATTATAAAATAACTTTTCAAAAATTATAATTTAATTTTTTGTCAATTTAATATTTTTTTATTATTTTTTTTCCTTTTTTTTAAAAAAATATTACCAGATAAATCTACAATAACCATAAATTATATTATTTTTTTATTCTACATCGCTTTTATCGAAGCTCCAATATAAACACTCCATAGCTTTTTCTATGCTCTTATCGATGCTCTTATCAATGCTCTTATCACTTATCGCAGCTCCAACATAAACGCACCCTTAGAAATACCCTACACCTATTTGGCTCAAATTTAAGGACATATCCATAAGTCATTTTAACACCATAAAAGTTGTTATTAATTTGATCGTAAGACATAGCTAACCAAATTAACTGTTCCACGACCCCAAACCATGGTACGATTTCGCCCGTATGCAGTCCCCGTCATACTTTCAATTATCGTTAACCCTTGTACACAATTGGAACGTTCTATCTTAATTTTAAGATACTAGTTTTATTAATTTCGATGACAAGCTTTTACACATTGGGGGGTCTAAGAGAGGTACTGAACCACCACTCCAATTGATCCAAAATTAGAGGGACACGCAGGAAATAGTAAAGAACACCCATGTGCCAAATTTGAAGCTTCTACATTTGTTTCAAGTTACTATCTTTATTAATTTCGAAAATGTGCTTTAACGTCCTCGGAACTGAGTGGCTGGTCCCCATCCACTACTCCAATTGGGTTAAAATTTCAAGGAGGCTACGGAAATCGAAAGCGACACCCTGGTACCAAATTTGGAGGTTCTATCTTCATTGGTTTCGGAATTATGCTAGTTTGGCCTACATTCGATCAAAAAGTTCTAGGTTCCGAACCCATTGTCCAATCCCGAACTTACACAATCCCCGCAGTAGGTTTATTACAAGTAACCTACAGCACAAATTTGATGAAGATAGCTTCATTAGTTGTTGAGTTATCGGGATTTTTTATATATGTTCGTTAGCCCTTGGACCGATTAGAAGGTCCAGAATCCTAACCCATGGGCCGATTTCGCCGTACTTTCAGTATTAGTAACCTACAGTTAAAATTTCATCAACATAGCTCCATTATTTTTTGAGTTATCGTGCCTACGGACGGACGGACATGGCTATATCGAGTCAGGCGGTCACGCTGATCTCAAATATGTATACTTTTCCATATCTAGCTCGCTTCCTTTGGGTTACAAACACCATACCAAAGTTAATATACCCCTTTACCTATTCTATAGGTTAAGGGTATAACGAGGAAGAGTGTAGTAGAGTAGACTGTGTCAATTCTGGAATACCCGTATGACCGTAACATATACATTAAATAATCCGGTTAATTACTTTTGGCAAAATTTCAAACATACAGCTTGATTAAGTGTAGTAGAATACTCATATAAAAGAAGGAGTTGTATGGCAGCTACTCGAACCCTCTGCAGTAGACCAACCAAATTTGCTGTAACTTTGGCCATTGCACTAAACTATTTTTAGCAAAATTTCAGACACCCAGCTTCATTAGGTGTAGGGTAATACTCATATAAAATAAGAAGGTGTAAGTTAACAGGGTTAACATACTTTCCAATTTAATAAATGCTTATCTCCTTACTCTTAGATTATTTTATTTAGCATGCTCACTGTAATCGTTAATTGAACTGTAATCAATGATCAGATTTCTCTTTAAATATTTGTTACAATTCAAAGAGTAAATTTAACTTGTAATGTAAAACTATGTAATATTAATAGTTAACCATAAAATATTACCACATGTAAAATTCTTGTTTTATTTATGTGCATGATTTTTAGTTTAGAATATTGGAACGGAATTCAATTGAGTTGATACCTCTAAACTGTATAGTTTAAGTACAATAAAATTAATAAAGAATTATAAACTTCGAAAATAATTGTTTTAATTATTTTAACTGGCCCCCACCGTAAAAAAGTAAAAAATTCTAATAGTGAATTAAATTTAAAACAAAAAAATCCACTCACAAGCCTTAGTAATTTTCAGGCTAAATTTTAATAAATAATTATCAGTGATTTTAATAGTGATAATTATTAAAAGTTTAATATAATCAGTAAATTCTAATAGTGAATTATAATTATCAAAAGTTAAATATCATCAGTAAATTCTAATAGTGAATTAAATATTTAAAAAAAAACCCACTCACAAGCCTTAGTAATTTTCAGGCTAAATTTTAATAAATAATTTTCAGAATAATAAGTGAAAACATAAACCAACGAAACGTTTCTCAAAGAAACACGTGCTACACGTGTTTAATTTAACTATCAAATATTACTTAATTAGATAAAAACTTTAACTAACTGAATAGAACTGATTATTTGTTAATTTGTTAATTTAAATAAAAATTATAGTTATTAAAACCAAAAGCAGCAATCTATTCTAAAAAATGTATTAAAAGAAATTGAACAAAATAAATCTTAAATCTGTTGTTAAACAGATCGAAAATTCAAAATAGTAGAAGCAAACCAAAAAAAACATTTCTAATAAATTCAAGAAAATTATATATGAGTATATAATATATATATCAAAGACACCTGTACATGTGTGAATTATAAAACGCTCAGTCAGCAAATTTATATTTCTCATAATTTTAAGTTTATTTAATAATTTCAAATCATTTCATAATTTTGCTTTAAATATCAAATTACAATACTTAAATTATTTTTTTAACTTTAATTATTTCTCACGGGAAATAATTAATTTCGTAATAACGTAAAATATCATATCAGCATATTTTATAATCTTTATTATTTTTGTTAATTATTATATTATTAGTTAAGTCACAGTTTAAATTTGTCAATTAAGAAGTAATTAATAAAATGGACATTAGTCCTAATAATTATTTTTTTAAAAGAATTTATGTTAAAATCCTTAATTGGCGACCGTGACAGGACCCTGGAGAAAAACTAGGAATCATTAGACATTCTACAGGGATTAATCCAGAAATATATTCGACACAACTATACCCGTGGGAACATAGTAGTCAACCAATATTTTGTGATCATCAACAAGACGCAGCTGTTACTGTGGGAACACAGTGGTCAACAACTTGGAAAATTAAGTTATACCCGTGAGAACATAACCAAAACTCCAAGATCAACTAATTCTGATATTGTAACCGTGGGAACACAATACAGAACACCGAGTAAATATAATTGTACCGCAGTAGGTCCTTTGCGAGTATAAAAGCTTAGGGCTAAAAAGCAATCATACGTTATATTTCAAAAAATATACGAAGAAGCTGAACCTTCTTAATAACTAAGGAAACGTTAATCCTTAGCTAAATGCAAACTACTCTAATTATAACGTAAGTAAAAAAAGAATATAAAATTGATAATTACAAAAAGAATAAAAAATTCAAAATTACAAAAAAAAATTAAGAAACCTTATTATAAATTAAAATATAAAAAACAAAATCTAAAAAAATATATTTTATAATGGAAGAAATCCAAGAAACGCTTAGACAATTAACTGTTGCAAGTAACGCACAACTCGAGCTTATCAGAAATTTAACAGCTCGCCTAGAAAACACAGAAATTAAAATAAACCAACAAGCAGCACAAGCAGCAACTAACAATAACACAGGACTACAGAGTCCAAGAAATGAGCAAGATTCAAAGGGTATTTGGAAATTACCGGATGCAGTCAAAGAATTACAATAAAATAACCAATTATCGCTAATAATAAATAAAATATAAATTAAAAATGGAAATACAGACGTGATAAACGCTCTAACTAAAACTTATCGTGATAGAGCACTAGATGTCTTCATCAGAGGACTCAATGGAAACCTCTCAAACATGCTAAGGGTACAGAGACCTCAAACAATCCCCGAAGCATACTCCTATTGTTTGGAGATCGAAAATTCTAATTTCCGGAACATTACGATTCACAGCCATAATTCCAACACTATGGCACAACAAAGAAATCCAGTTATAAGAAAAAAGCCAGTCCAATTTCAACCACAACAAAGAAATAATCCAACCAACCAAAATATGTCACACTTACAAAATCGAAATAATTATACTCAATACAATCAACAGCCAAAACAAAAGATAAATCAACCAATCCAAAATAATTACTCAGAGAGACCAACACAACCAAAAAATCAATCAATGCAGGTTGATCCTTCAAAAAGCGAACTATCAAGAGCCCGAAACAATTACAGTACGCAACCGAATCAGCAAAGAATTTTCAATGTTGAACCAACAAATTCAGAAAAAGATGATGAAAACTACGAAGATTATATTCAAAATTTCGATGACCAAGAAGAAGAAATTGAATATGACGAACAACAAATAAATCAAAGCTCAAAGAACTCGAAGCAGTAATCGACCGCAAAAATCATATGCTTACAATAGCTCCCGGAATAAGAATACCGTTAAAAGAGAATCCATCTCTCCAAGTCAACAGTATCGAAATTCGTGATAATCATTTGAACGAAAACACAAGGAATAAATTAAAAGGATTAATAAACCAATACAACGAACTCTTTGGTTCAATCAACAATCAAGAAACTATTGACACGTTTGTAGAAGCTGAAATTAAAACTACAACTGATGAGCCTATCTACAGTAAAGTTTATCCTTATCCTGTACATATGAGAGCAGAAGTAGAAAAGCAAATACATCAAATGCTTCAAGATGGAATAATAAGACCTTCAAAAGTCCATATAACTCACCCATATGGATTGTAGAAAGGAAAATGGATGCTTCAGGTTTAAAAAAATATCGACTTGTAATAGATTTCAAAAGATTAAACGCAGTTACGGTTTCGGATACCTACCCCATTCCGGATATAACATCAACAATAGCTAGTCTAGGAAACTCCAAGTTTTACACTACTATCGATCTAACTTCTGGATTCCATCAAATAAGAATGAAATCAAGAGACATTCCTAAAACCGCATTTTTTACACTAAATGGAAAATACGAATTTTTGAGACTACCTTTTGGACTGAAGAACGCACCCGCGATCTTCCAGCGTATGATCGACGATGTACTCAAAGAATATATTGGAAAGATTTGCTACGTATACATCAACGACGTAATCATCTTTGGTGGTAAAAACGATGAAGAACATCTCCAAAACATAGAAAAAGTATTTAGTAAATTACAAGCCGCAAACCTAAAAGTCAACCTTGATAAACCGGAATTTCTCAAGGAAGAAGTCGAATTTCTCGGATATATAATAACAAGTCAAGATATCAAACCAGATCCAATGAAAATTGAAGCAATTCAAAAAATACGTCCTACCGAAAATCTTAAGGAACTCAAATAGGATTAGCATCTTACTACGGACGATTCATCACAGATTTCGCAAAAATTGCTAAGCCTCTAACCAACCTGACAAGAGGCGAAAATGCTCAAATCAAATCAAATCAGTCAAAAAAGATAAAAGTAAAGTTTATCAAGATCTCTTAATTAAACCGAAGAAAATTACGCCACCAACGAGCCATTATATGGGCACTGGACAAACTTCGCAACTACCTATATGGCGCAAAGAAGATTAAGATATTAACCGATCATCAACCCTTAACCTTTACCCTGAGTAATAGCAATAACAACGCTAAATTAAAACGATGGAAATCACGACTTGAAGAGTACAACTATGAGTTCATATACAAGCCTGGATGCACAAATAAAATGGTAGATGCATTATCCCGACTGAAACTCGAGGCAAACTTATTATCAAGCCATAGAAGTGAACACGAGGATTCTTAAACTGATAAGGCATCTGAAGTGGATCAAAACAACCAAAATACTTCATCAATGGCAACAGTTCACAGCGCGGAGACGATAATTCTGATCTCATACCACATCATATAGGACCAATTAACGTTTTTCGAAATCAGTTGATAATATCAGTAGGAAATGGAGTCACAGCACATGAAGAACCGCATCCTAATATCAACAGACATTATATTAGTCTTATAGAAATTACTAACTCGGAACTTATAAAGGTTTCAAAAGAAAAACTGTCACCTTTCGTTATTAATGCAATCAAAATTCCTGAAAATTACATCCAAACATTGCAGGATATTTATAAAGAACACTTCCGTTCGTACAAAATCAGAATAACTCAACGAATCGTAACAGATATTCGCAATGAAGAAAATATATTTAACATCATCAAAGACTAGCATAAAAGAGCACACAGAAATTGGAAAGAAAACAAACAACAAATTTTGGAAAATTTCTATTTCCCACAGATGGCAAGCTTAATAAAAAAGCATACTGCTAATTGTGACATCTGTAACATATATAAATACGATGGTCATCCGAACAAACCACATCTTATGGAAACACCAATACCGAAATACCCATCCGAAATTATTCACATAGATATAATGGAAATAAAAAAGGAAAAATTCATAACTTGCATAGATAAATTCACTAAATTTACAAAATTCTTCAAAATCAAAAGCAAATCAGCATTACATATCAGGCAAAAATTAATCAAAATTGTACATTATTTCACAACACCGCGACTAATCGTAATGGATAACGCAGCAAGTTTCAAAAGTTCATTTGTAACAGATTATTTAAGGACTATTGGCATAGTAATCTATTTGACACCCACACAAAGAAGTGAAGTTAACGGAGCAATTGAACGAGTTCATTCAACAATAGACGAAATAGCAAGGTGCTTGCAACGGGAATACAGGAATTTATCTACGAATGAAATCATTTACATAGCAGTAGATAGATATAATAACACTATTCATTCGGTTACTGGACAAAAACCAGCCAACATCTTTCTCGGATGAATACAAAGAATTAATTACCAAAATTTAATTAACTTTCAAGAAAAAATTTTCAGGAAAAATTAGAATAGGATAAATAGAATAGGAAAAATTAAGAAAAATCAAGAAAAGAAAATAGAAAGAGAAAAAACAAAAAGAAAGGAACCGAAAACTTACGAACCAGGGAAAACTGTGTTCGCTCAAATTAAACAAATAAAAGGGAAAAATAAACCACTCTATAAAAAAGAAGTTGTAGCAAGAAACAACAGAGTTACAATAACAACAGGATCTGGAAGACGGATTCACAAAGCTCACTTAAAAAATTCTGCTAACTAATACACGAATTTATTTCTTTTCAGCTTTTAACACTAATCTACTCAATAAAATGAAATTCAACATCTTATAATAGAAGCAGAAAATTTACCTTACTCAAATAGACTAGAAGCAATAGAATACGCAACTCCATCCATAGCAGTTAAAAACTCAACTCTTCTTTATATCATTAATTTGCCAAAAACAAGTGGAATCGAGTACAACAATATTTTAAAATTAGAGCTACAATAAGGAGCAATACACAACTAAACCTGGATTACCATGATTTATTAATTCACTTAAAGGAAATATATGGAATAGCTGAAAAATGCAAACATTTCAACAAAATTATAACCTGCAAAATAAATCAAATCAAGAAAATTGTGGAAGATCATTGCATATCTTCTTCTTTTTTTGTTGCCTATTCATAATTGGATGTCAGCGGTCATATGATATTAGCTACGATGCCCTGAAAGATGTTTCGATCTGTTGCTGAATGGATTAAATCTCCAATGTTTCTGATGCCTGTCCAGTTTCTAATGTTACGCAACCATGATAATTGCTTCCTTCCTATACCTCTTTATACCCGTATGACTATATAGTCAAAGGGTATAATAAATTTGCCATTACGTTTGTGACGCAGAGACGGAGGGGGGGTAGATATAGACTCAAGTGTATGGATCGGATCAGAATCGAAAAATAAATCGATTTAGCTATGTATGTCCGTCCGTCCGTCCGCACGATAACTCAAAAACTAAAGAAGCTAGGATCTTGAAATTTTCGGAAATTCGTTTTTTTGCAATAGCCGTCATCGCTATTTAAATCCAGCCATTTTGCTCCATGGGTTCGGGTAGCTGCCATACAATTTCTTTTTTTATATGAGCATTACTCTGTACCTATTATAGCTGCGAGTCTGAAATTTTGCCAAAAGTAGTTTAGTTTTATGGCCAAAGTTTCTGCGAAATTTGGTTGGTCTAGTGGAGTGGGTTCGAGTAGCTGCCATACAACTTCTTACTTTATATGAGCATTTCTCTCCACCTAATGAAGCTGAGTGTCTAAAATTTTGCCAAAAATTGTTTAGTGTAATGGCCAAAATTTCTGCAAAATTTGGTTGGTCTGCTGCAGAGGGTTCGAGTAGCTGTCTTACAACTCCTTCTTTTATATGAGCATTACACTACACCTAACAAAGCTGGGTGTCTGAAATTTTGCTAAAAATAGTTTAGTGTAATGGCCAAAGTTACAGCAAAATTTGGTTGGTCTACGGTAGAGGGTTCGAGTAGCTGCCATACAACTCCTTCATTTATATGAGTATTCCACTACACTTAATAAAGCTGTATGTTTGAAAATTTTGTCAAAAGTAATTAACCGGATGATATAATGCATATGTTACGGTCATACGGGTATCCCAGAGTTGACACAGTCTACTCTACTACACTCTTCCTCGTTTTCCTTCAATTTTCCCTTGAACTATTAACTGAAGTAGCTCGTATTTGTTTCCACGCATAATATGCCCAAAGTAGGAGATTTTTTGTTTCTTCAACCTTATAAGTAGTTCTCTTTCCGCGTTTGCTCTACGTAGAACTTCTTCGTTTGTAATGTGATCCATCCACGATATTTTTAGCATTTTGCGGTAGATCCACATTTGGAACGCTTCAAGTTTTTTGATTTCTCTCACTTTCAAGGTCCACGTTTCTACACCGTATAGGAGTATAGACCAAACATAGCATTTAACGAATCGTAAGCGAAGGCCCAAGTTCATTTCGCGACAACAGAAAACTTTTTTGTGTTTAAGAAATGCATTTCTTGCTATTTCGATTCGGCATCTAATTTCTTTTTCGCAGCTCCAATCCTCGTGTAACCAGCATCCGAGATATTTAAGTGTAAGGTGTTCTTTTTCTGCTTACGATCATTAATTTAGTTTTTGATATATTTATTTTTAAGTTGAACAATTCGCTATGCTGGTTGACTTTATCGACTATATGTTGTAAATCCCTTAGATTGTCTGTTATAAGAACTGTATCATCTGCATATCTGATGTTATTTATATATGTGCCATTTACTTTTATACCAACATCTAAATCGTTCACTGCTTCCTGAAAAATGGCTTCAGCATAGATGTTAAACAGTAAAGAGGAGAGAATACAGCCTTGTCGAACTCCTTTTTAAATATCAATGCTTTGTGTCAGCACATTATTTATCTTTACACAGGCTGTTTGTTGTCAATATAAGCTATTTATACACATTATGATATTATTATCTATGCCAATTCTATTTAATACCTCCATAAGTTTTTGATGGTTGACCTTATCAAACGCCTTTTCATAATCCACAAAACACAAGAAAACATCTTTATGAACATCACGACAATTCTGTACAAGTACTTGAATATTAAAAAGTGCTTCTCTGGTTCCAGTTCCTTGTTTGAATCCAAATTGCGTTCTGCCCATGTGTAACTCACAATTTGTGTAGATACGATTATGCAGCACTCTCAAGAAGATTTTGAGTGCATGGCTCATTAAACTTATTAATCGCTGGTCGTCGCATTTTTTGGCATTAGCTTTTTTCGGAAGGGCGAAAAATGTTGACTTTAGCCAGTCTTGTGGGAAATTTCCGGTGTTATAGATATGGTTGAAAATTTTTTCGAGCACAGTGAGGTTTTCGTCATTGATCAGTTTAAATATTTCTGACAGGGTGTCGTCTGGTCCTGCGGCTTTATTATTTTTGGCTGACATAACCGCTTTTTTGATTTCATCTTTGGTTATATGTGTTTCAGATGGTTCTATAGACGTTTCAATATTGTACTCGGGACGGGTAAAATCACAAAACAATTTCTTAATATATTCTTCCCAGGTCTTAGTTTTTTCATTAATTTCAGAAATTATTTGTCCGTTTTCATTAAGAAGTGTGGAAGTATGGGATTTTTTGTACACCCCTGCTGTTTCCTTGAGTTTATTGTGTAAATTGAAGTCATCGTGCAGATGTTGTAGTTTTTCAATTTCATAGCATTCCTGTTTTAACCAGTTTTCTTTTGCTATTCTTATTTTCGACCTTATTTCACGATGAATACGTCTATATTCTGCAGGTTGTTTGTTTTTGTATTTGCGTCTTTCATCCATCATCTGTAGTATCTCTATTGTCATCCATTTTTTCTTTGCCTTATATATTTTTGTACCTAGAATATGTTTGGACGTTTCATTTAGTACAGTTTTTGTGCGCTCCCAGATCTTATCATTTTCTTCTAAGACGAGACTTAACTGATCATTGATTGCGTCTGTCAATTGATTTTTCACTTCATCAATTTTTAGTTTTTTGATATCCAATTTCGGTTGCTGGTTACTTCTTCTAGCTTTGGATAATTTTATGTTTACTTTTGCTAAAAGAAGATTGTGGTCAGACGGTACGTCAGCCCCTGGATATGTACAAACTTTTCTGATGGAAGAACTGAAGCGTTTGTTGACCAGAATATAATCAATTTGATTGCGCACAATGTTTGCACTGCTGTCCTGTGGTGATTTCCAGGTGTACAACCTTCGTGATGGTAAACAAAACCATGTATTAGTAATTTTAAAGCCTTCTTCTTGGGCGAATTCTATGAGACGTTCACCTCTCTCGTTTCTGGAACCTAGAGCAAATGGTCCAACAATTTCATCTACTTTTCCGGTGCCTACTTTAGCGTTAAAATCTCCCATTATTATGGTTAACTCATATGGTTTTGTTTGTTTTTGAAGATATGATACTTGTTGATATAACTCTTCTATTTCATCATCGGGTTTGTCAGCAGTGGGCGCATATATTTGTATGATGTTAAGTGCTACTGGTTTTGTATTAATCTTTATCAACATAACTCTGTCAGAATGTGGTACAAATTCGGTTATGTGATGTTTTATGTGTTCAGCAACTATAATGCCTACGCCATTTCGGTGGTTTGGTGTATCGTTCCCTGAGTAATAAAATTTTGCACCATTTATATGGCACTCGCCACGATTCGGCCACCATGTTTCGCTTATTCCTAGAATATCGATGTTTAGGCGTTGCATTTCTTGAACTGCGTTAGCTAGTTTACCTGCTTCAAATAGGCTATTAACATTCCAGGTGCCTATATTTAGTGTGGTTTTTGTTTTACCTCCGGGGATTCTTAGCACCCTCTTTTTGCCGGAGACTGAGGGCCGTTTTTCTTTTTGATAATACTTCAGTGGTTTCCCGTTGCCTTCTGAAGGGTTTTCGGTAGTTTTCCTTCTTTATAACTCAGCCGCCCTTTCAGGAAACAGACGCTGTTTGTAGCCGCCTATTATAGGACAGACGCTACTGTGAATTAAGCTTCCAGTTGACGTTCAGAAACTTAACCCGCCAAATTTAGTTTGTTCGCTGACCCTAACTACACCACTTGGGTTGGATACCAAATCTTTCATCGGGGTTGCTCAGCTTAACAGGGGGGACCACGTGAAGGTAAAATTTGGCGTTGAGTAGTAGAGGCTAGGTCGATGTAACTGGATTCACATCAAATATATTCGCATACTACCCCAATTCCCTATTCACGACATAAGTTATTTTGGTAAATAAAATGTGTCGGGAATCCCAACGATGCTGGTGTTGTCGCACTGTTGGCCCTCCATTGCATATCATAGCTCCTTAAAGGATCCAACTCGGAATGTGAACATCATTTCAATAAAAATGAAGAAATCGAGTCTTTAAATGATGATATAATTTTCCTTAACAATTTTAAAGGACCTTTAATGGTCAATAATACTAAAAAACAACTAATTGGTAATTTTTTGATACGACTACAAAATGAAACTATCAATATTAAGAAGCAAGTATTCACAAAAGAATGAGGTTAAACTATCACAAATTCTACCCCCTATTAAGCACAACGAATCAAGAGAAGTTAAAATAAAGCCAAACCTGGATTATTTACACAGTCTACACTTGGACAACGTTAAGAAACTAGGAAAACTTTTCATGGCCTCTACAATCGGTACAACAACGGATATTTTTATTTCATCAATTATATTAGCAGTTGTAATCATCTTTATAAAGAGATCATTCAGAAATAAGAGGGATTCACTAAACATTTCAATGAAAACAACAGTAACAGATACTTCAATTGAAAATCTTCAACCAATCATATTAAACTTCTGATCCACGGGCCGTGGATTTTTTAGGAGGAAAGAATTAAGACACCTGTACATGTGTGAATTATAAAACACTCAGTCAGCAAATTTATATTTCTCATAATTTTAAGTTTATTTAATAATTTCAAATCATTTCATAATTTTGCTTTAAATATCAAATTACAATACTTAAATTATTTTTTTAACTTTAATTATTTCTCACGGGAAATAATTAATTTCGTAATAACGTCAAATGTCATATCAGCATTATTTTATAATCTTTATTATTTTTGTTAATTATTATATTATTAGTTAAGTCAAAGTTTAAATTTTTCAATTAAGAAGTAATTAATAAAATGGACATTAGTCCTAATAATTATTTTTTTAAAAGAATTTATGTTAAAATTCTTAACTTATATATATTCAAAAAACACATAAACCTAAATTGTTTTGTTTTACAATTATAAATAATTAATGATTAAATAAAAAAGAATACAAAATGTACTCCTACATAATTACACAAATGCAAAGTTCTTAATAAAAAAACAGCAAATCAATAAAAAAATATACACACACAAATATATAAAAAAATATACCTAATATTTTAACTCTAATTATTAAAAACTCATATATTGTTAAAAATAAGAAGGAAATTTTATTAAAACAAACAAAAAACAAATATTGTTTAATTGTAAGAATTTCTCAGCTGAAATAAATAAATAAATAAATATTTGACATTAAAAATCTTAAAGCAAAATTAAATTTTTAAATTAATTTTTTTTTCCAGCAAAAAATATCAAAAACATATTATTTTCCGAATGAATGATGTAAATTGCAAATTAATGTTGAACCAGTGGCGTGCATTCATTACACACTGCGGCAAATTTATCAATTTTTGAATAGACGATTGGACAAACTGCTGTTCTGTATTCTTTAATTTACTGTAAGTAAACCACAGATGCTGATTAATAATTTTTTGATTAAATAGAATTTTTAATTTTATTAAATTTTGTAATAGTATTTTGGAACATTTTTAAAAAAAATACAAACAGTTAATTAGTAAATGTAAAATATTATTTTATTTATATTTTATTTTGAACCAAAACAAGGTTTTTACAAAAAACATTCTTATACCTAAAACTTAAAATTAACATGAAATTTGATTACGAAACATAAATTTAAATACATAAAAATCAAAAGTTCATTTATTTTTTTTTTTTGTAGATTGTAAAAAATGCATACATAGCGAAAACACAGTTAAAATGCAATTTATAAAGTAAAACAAAAACAAAAATAACTAAATTATAGAATTATAAAATTATGTGAACTTGAAGTGTAATATGAGTATAATATATTGAAGGTTAAAATTATTGTCGTAGGTCATTAAGAAATTTTACTTTTAATTTACGTTTAAAAGTGTATCTAGAAATTTGTGTTGGAAAAAGATGACTGTGTTTATTGAATGTAATGCAACATCTGTTTATTGGTTAATTTTTTCCATATTCAGTTCTATGAGTACTTTCAACTAAATATTTAGCGCTTCTCGTAATTCTGCCCCCATTATTTATTTTAAAATTATCTACTAAAAATTGAACGTCAATGTTTTTTGTTAAGACGTCAAAAGTAAAGCAAGAAGAAAAAATTTGCCTGCGTGAGGATAAATTTAAGATATTTAATGATTTAAGTCTTACGAGATAGCTAGGCAGAATTGAATAATCTCTAGGATTATATTGATTTCTCAAAGCAAATAAAAGAAATTGCTTTTGCACGGATTCTATTCTATCAGAATGTATTTGAAATGCGGGATCCCACACAATGTTACCATATTCAAGAATAGATCGTACTAAGGAACAATAAAGAGCTTTAGTTACAGCACTGTTGCTGAATTCTTTAGCTCTTCTTTTTATGAACCCGAGCATTTGGTTTGTCCTAGAAATTGTATACTCATAATGAAGATGGAAGTTCAGTTTATCATCCAACAGGATCCCTAAGTCGGTAATATTTTTAACTCTTTCAAGGTTTACATTATTTATTTTATAACCGAAAGTAATGGTAGATCTCTTACGTGTAAAGCTTATAACCTTGCATTTTTCAATGTT
Source organism: Dolichopus griseipennis (assembly GCA_963082915.1). Lineage (NCBI taxonomy): Eukaryota > Metazoa > Arthropoda > Insecta > Diptera > Dolichopodidae > Dolichopus > Dolichopus griseipennis. The sequence continues at coordinate 127,846,690 of OY720441.1, forward strand.
TAGTTCTAACTTATTAGAGAAGCACCATTCTTGCAGACTATTGAGATTTGTCTGAAGTAGTTCAACATCGGAACTCTTTTTAATTACATGATAAATCTTGAGATCATCAGCAAATGCAACATGTGACACACCGGAAAGTTTACTAGAAAGATCGAAAATGAATATATTAAACAAGAGTGGACCCAAGTGGCTACCTTGCGGTACTCCTGATGTAACATTGATTGAGTCCGAGAAAAATCCTTGAAATTTGATATTTTGCGTCCTATTTGTAATGTAGGAGAATATCCAATAAAGAAAAGGGCCGGAAATTCCTAAGGCTGCAAGTTTGTTTAGTAGAATTTTGTGATCAACACGATCGAATGTTTTGCTGAAGTCTGTGTAAATAGCATTAACTGAAAGAGGATTTCCAGAAAAGAGGAAAAATACCTGATGAAAGAGATTTATTAAAGATAAAATGAAGCGGATAAGTGAGATAACTGACACAGTTGAATAAAAAAGTCGGTGGAATCAGGTCAGGTCTTATACCTTTTTTGGTATCAAGTTTTGTAATTGTTTCAAATGTTTCAACTTCGGAAAGGTATAAATCCGTAATAATAGGATTTGAATTATTAATTAAGTTAGAGAAATCGAAATTTGAGACTCGTTTGGACGATAAACTTTTTGAAAAGATTTAGCAAAGAAATTGCAGATCGTTTTAGGACAATTAGAAGACGTATTGTCTTTTGACATTAAGCTTGGATAACCGTAAGTTTTACGTTTTGTGTTAACGAAGTCAAAAAAACTTTTTAGGATCTGTAATTAATTTGTTGCTTACGTTAGTGAGATATCTATCATAAGCCAAATCAGATTTTTGTTTAAATTCAAAAGCAAGATCCTTGTACTTGTTTAATAAGTCATTATTAGGTTCTTTTGAAATTTTAATTATTTTGTATAGTTTATTGATTTGGTTACGCAATGTCCTAAGTTCACTGTTCAGCCAAGGTTCGGTTGTCTTGTCCTTTTTGCGAATTTTAGGAACAAAGGAGTTAATTATCTCAAATAGCTTTGCATAGAATTGAGAGATAATCAAATCAATATCCTGTTCGGTTAACAGGTCGTCCCAACTGATGACTGATAAAGCATTATTAATGCTTTGATAATCAGCATTAAGAAAGTCATATAAAAAAATATTATTGTAAGATTTGGTAAAAAGAGGTTTAGCAGTGGAAAATTCGAAGATGATTGCGTTATGATGCGGAGTGTTTGTAAAAAGGTTTTCTGAATCATCAGCGAGCTTTACCACCACTTTATCATATACATTCGTGAATGCAAGATCTAACCACTTGTAATAATTATTCGGAAAGCTGATAATTTGTTGTAAATCATTACCATAAAATACATTAATGAGATCGAAATCTATTTCGTCCTGAAAGTTGATTGGTAGTAACAAATTATAAGATTCGTCAACAATAAAAGAAAAAGAAGGACGGTCAAAGTCCCCTAAAATTATAATTGAATCATCCTCATTCATATTTGATATAACATGCTGGTATATCTCGAAAAATTCCGAATATAAGGAATTGTCAGAATTAGGAGGAAAGTAAACAATACCAAGGTATAAAAAATGATTACCTAAGTTAACTTTAATAAATTGGTGATCAAAAGAGTGGTAAGTCCTAGTGATTAATGCCACACTAGATAAGGTATTGTTTACTGCAAGTAGTACACCACCACCACGGGAACAATTTGTAGCAAGATAGTCCCGATCTTTTCTATAAATCGACCAAGTACTGTCCAAAATTTCTTCATTTACAAAGGAATCGTTCAACCATGTTTCAGTGATAGCAATAATATTATATTCACATGACTTAGCATCGATATATAATTTCTTAAGCTTTCCCCTCATTCCACTGCAATTGTGGTAGAATAATTTCAGTTTATTAGAGGAACTAACGCTATTTTTATTTTTAATACTATGGTTAGACAGTGTGACTAAATTGGAATTAGTGTAAGATTCGATATAGAATTTTGAATTTAAATTGTTATTTGCTGCTCGGCCGAAAAAACTTATTATAATTTTCACGAGATTGGTACAAGTGATTGTAGTAATTGCTATTGCAATGACTACGAAAAGCATTAAGATCTTCTTCTACTTGTTTGGAAGTGAAGCCAATTTTAATGTGATACTTAAAATAAAGGTCATATAATTCCTTGTAATTAGATGGTAACCCTTCATTATGTATTAACACAAGTAAATTTGTTCTTGTTTTACCCTCAATTACGCGATTATTTATGTCATCGTGTAAAAATGCAAGAAATAGCCTCGTATAATTTAGAATTTTTTCTTCTCTAAATCTGGAAAGTGCGTAGGTACAGTCTTCCGTTAGAGATTTCTGAGTCATTCTTACAATTGGAGGTAAAAGAGGGTTTAACGAGAAATTAGCTTTAAGGTTGTTATTATTAATATTATTTTTAGTATTAGAAATATCATTATAAACATTATTATTATTATTATTATTATTATTATTATTAGTAGTAGTAATATCATTATTAACATTATTATTATTATTAGCAGTAGTAATATCATTATTAACATTTTCATTATTGTTGTCATTATTATTATTACTAGCAGATTTACCCGGCGTTGCCCGGAAGCTTGAAAATTGTAAAAAAGCAAGTTTCAGCCAATTTTTTGAGATACTACTTTGCCTATAAATGCCACAAAAAAATATTTGTGGAGTTCCGTTAACCCATCGTGGCCCAACAGCTTCTTATAGGTTTTTTCGTTGCTTTGCTATATATTAGAAATGATTTAACAGATTAACTTCAAATTTCGTATATGTGAACACATCTTTGAAAATGAAGTTCAATTTACTAACAGACTTGAAAGTTGTTAACCCCTGCCGGCGATTGTTCAAAAAAAAATTTGTAAGTAAATTACGTCCAATTTTTGAAAGTAGGTACAACTTCTTTGAATTAGGGGAATACTTAAAAAAAAGGTTTGTCGAGTTCTTTTAATCGATTGCGAAACAAAAACTTTAAAAAACAGTTTGCAAAACAATTTGAACGATTATCTCTAATTTTTCTATACATGCTGCTTCTTGACAATTTGGTGCTCCTTGACGATATAGTTGAGGATGGTAGGTTTCTCGTGAACAATGTTAACTGAATTAAAATGACTATTGGTCAAATGGGGATACTAAGTTTGCCATTATGTCATTATACTATGTCAATAGTAGTTATCTTGAATTGCCAACGTTTGAATAAAATATAGTCGATGGTTGAGGAAAGATTTAAAAATTTGCTTTTCAACTTATATTTTGTTTAGTACTCACCTGAAAGTTGTAATACGCTCTTCCTCGTTTTTTTATGATTTGATGAGAGAAATGTAGGCTTATTTTTTGGAAAAACTGTTTTAAAATACTATGTTTTTCAGCATTATATATAAGAAATTGAATTTTTTGATTTTTAGATTTCATTTGAAGAAAACTGAAAATTTCATTGAATCTTTGTTCAAAACGCACAAACAGGTCAAAACCAAATTAAACCTGTGGGTTTTAATTAAAATGCTGGTACAAAATTTTCAATAAAATACTTTTAATCGTATAAGAAAATAAAATTTATAGAAAACTTCATGGCGTCGTCGTGGAAAACGGGTTAATCGAATTAACTAAAACTTTTTGCAGCCTCTCTTTAGACTGCAAAATCAACCTGTAAAATTAGACACAAATCGAAAACACAAAATTTTTTGAAAGTCCGCCAGGCCGAAATGGGTTAAATTATTCCAACCAAATTTATACAACTAATTTCGGTTGCTAAGAGGAACAGTTGTGCAAAATTTCAAGTCAATTTGTCAAACGGTTTTGACTCGAAACCAAAAACATTGAAAAAGCTTCTTTGCGCCCTCGTGCCCAAACGGGTTAACCGAACTCAACAAAAATTTGTGCCAGACTCTATTGTCGACAGCGAAACCACCTTGTAAAATTGGACACAAATCGGAAATACAAAATTTTTTGGAAGCCCGCCACGTCGAAATGGGTTAAATTATTCCAACCAAATTTATGCAACTAATTGCGGTTGCTAAGAGGAACATTTGTACAAAATTTCAAGTCAATCGGTCAAACCGTTTTGACTCGACATCAAAAATATTGAAAAAGCTTCTTTCCACTCTCGTGCCCAAACGGGATAACCGAACCCAACAAAAATTTGTGCCAGCCTTTCTTTTCGACTGCAAAACCACCATGTAAAATTGGACACGAATCGGAAACAAATAATTTTTTGGAAGCCCGCCGGGCCGAAATGGGTTAATATTTTCGAACCATCTTTATACAACTAATTCCGTTTGCTAAGATGAAGATTTGTGCAAAATTTCAAGTCAATCGGTCAAACTGTTTCGGCTCGACATCAAAAACATTGAAAAAGCTTCATTGCGCCCTCGTGCCCAAACGGGTTAACCGAACCCAACAAAATTTTGTGCCAGCCTCTCTTTTTGACTGCAAAACCACCCTGTAAAATTGGACACAAAAATGGAAACACAAAATTTTTTGGAAGCCCGCCGGGCCGAAAGGGGTTAATTTATTTCAACCAACTTTATACCATTAATTCCGCTTAATAAGAAGAACATTCGTGCAAAATTTCAAGTTAATCGGTCAAACCGTTTCGACTCGACATCAAAAAAACGAAAAAGTTTAAAACGGCTCTGGAGCCGCAACCTGTTGACTTATAAAAATGCGACATAGCCTATGTCACCCCCCGGGCTCCCAGAATTATTCCTCTAAAATTTTGTGACAATCGGACAAGTGGTTTTCACGTGAATCCTGGACAAACAAACAAACAAACAAATTTTCTTCTTTATATATTAGACTAGCAGATTTACCCGGCGTTGCCCGGAAGCTTGCAAATTGTAAAAAAGCAAATTTCAGCCAATTTTTTGAGATACTACTTTGCCTATAAATGCCACAAAAAAATATTTGTGGAGTTCCGTTAACCCATCGTGGCCCAACAGCTTTTTATAGGTTTTTTTCGTTGCTTTGCTATATATTAGAAATGATTTAACAGATTAACTTCAAATTTCGTATATGTGTTCTTCTTTGAAAATGAAGTACAATTTACTAACAGACTTGAAAGTTGTTAGCCCCTGCCGACCCAACGATTGTTCAAAAAAAAATTTGTAAGTAAATTACGTCCAATTATTGAAAGTAGGTACAACTTCTTTGAATTAGGGGAATACATAAAAAAAAAGGTTTGTCGAGTTCTTTTAATCGATTGCGAAACAAAAACTTAAAAAAACAGTTTGCAAAACAATTTGAACGATTATCTCTAATTTTTCTATACATGGTGCTTCTTGACAATTTGGTGCTCCTTGACGATATAGTTGAGGATGGTAGGTTTCCGGTGAACAATGTTAACTGAATTAAAATGACTATAGGTCAAAAGGGGATTTTCTTGAATTGCCAACGCTTGAATAAAATATAGTCGATGGTTTAGAAAAGGTTTAAAAATTCGCTTTTCAACTTATATTTTGTTTAGTCCTGAAAGTTGTAATACGCTCTTCCTCGTTTTTTTATGATTTTATGAGAGAAATGTAGGCTTATTTTTTGGAAAAACTGTTTTAAAATACTATGTATTTAAGCATTATATATAACAAATTGAATTTTTTGATTTTTAGATTTCATTTGAAGAAAACTGAAAATTTCATTGAATCTTTGTTCAAAACGCACAAACAGGTCAAAACCAAATTAACCCTGTGGGTTTTAATTAAAATGCTGGTACAAAATTTTCAATAAAATACTTTTAATCGTATAATAAAATAAAATATATAGAAAACTTCATAGCGTCGTAGTGGAAAATGGGTTAATCGAACTTAACTAAAATTTTTTGCAGCTCTCTTTTAGACTACAAAATCAACCTGTAAAATTGGACAAAAATCGAAAACATAAAATTTTTTGAAAGTCCGCCAGGCCGAAATGGGTTAATTTATTCCAACCAAATTTATACAACTAAATGCGGTTGCTAAGAGGAATATTTGTGCAAAATTTCAAGTCAATCGGTCAAATCGTTTTGACTCGACATCAAAAAAATTGAAAAAGCTTCTTTGCACTCTCGTGCCCAAACGGGTTAACCGAACTCAACAAAAATTTGTCCCAGACTTTATTTTCGACTGCGAAACCACCTTGTAAAATTGGACACAAATCGGAAACACAAAATTTTTTGGAAGCCCGCCAGGCCGAAATGGGTTAAATTATTCCAACCAAATTTATGCAACTAATTGCGGTTGCTAATGGGAACAATTGTGCAAAATTTCAAGTCAATCGGTCAAACCGTTTTGACTCGACATCAAAAACATTGAAAAAGCTTCTTTGCACTCTCGTGCCCAAACGGGATAACCGAACTCAACAAAAATTTGTCCCAGACTTTATTTTCGACTGCGAAACCACCTTGTAAAATTGGACACAAATCGGAAACACAAAATTTTTTGGAAGCCCGCCAGGCCGAAATGGGTTAAATTATTCCAACCAAATTTATGCAACTAATTGCGGTTGCTAAGGGGAACATTTGTGCAAAATTTCAAGTCAATCGGTCAAACTGTTTCGGCTCGACATCAAAAACATTGAAAAAGTTTTAGTGGGCCCTCGTGCCCAAACGGGTTAACCGAACCCAACAAAAATTTGTGCCAACCTCTCTTTTTGACTGCAAAACCACCCTGTAAAATTGGACACAAATCGGAAACACAACATTTTTTGGAAGCCCGCCGGGCCGAAAGGGGTTAATTTATTCCAACCAGTTTTATACCATTTATTCCGTGTAAAAAGAAGAACATTCGTGCAAAATTTCAAGTTAATCGGTCAAACCGTTTCGACTCGACATCAAAAAAACGAAAAAGCTTAAAACGGCTCTGGAGCCGCAACCTGTTGACTTATAAAAATGCGACATAGCCTATGTCACCCTCCGGACTCCCAAAATTATTCCTCTAAAATTTGGTGTCAATCGGACCAGTGGTTTTCACGTGAATCCTGGACAAACAAACAAACAAACAAACAAATAAACAAACAAATTTTCTTCTTTATATATTAGACTAGCAGATTTACCCGGCGTTGCCCGGAAGCTTGAAAATTGTAAAAAAGCAAATTTCAGCCAATTTTTTGAGATACTACTTTGCCTATAAATGCCACAAAAAAATATTTGTGGAGTTCCGTTAACCCATCGTGGCCCAACAGCTTTTTATAGGTTTTTTCGTTGCTTTGCTATATATTAGAAATGATTTAACAGATTAACTTCAAATTTCGTATATGTGTTCTTCTTTGAAAATGAAGTTCAATTTACTAACAGACTTGAAAGTTGTTAACCCCTGCCGACGATTGTTCAAAAAAAAATTTGTAAGTAAATTACGTCCAATTTTTGAAAGTAGGTACAACTTCTTTGAATTAGGGGAATACTTAAAAAAAAGGTTTGTCGAGTTCTTTTAATCGATTGCGAAACAAAAACTTTAAAAAACAGTTTGCATAACAATTTGAACGATTATCTCTAATTTTTCTATACATGCTGCTTCTTGACAATTTGGTGCTCCTTGACGATATAGTTGAGGATGGTAGGTTTCTCGTGAACAATGTTAACTGAATTAAAATGACTATTGGTCAAATGGGGATACTAAGTTTGCCATTATGTCATTATACTATGTCAATAGTAGTTATCTTGAATTGCCAACGTTTGAATAAAATATAGTCGATGGTTGAGAAAAGATTTAAAAATTTGCTTTTCAACTTATATTTTGTTTAGTACTCACCTGAAAGTTGTAATACGCTCTTCCTCGTTTTTTTATGATTTGATGTGAGAAATGTAGGCTTATTTTTTGGAAAAACTGTTTTAAAATACTATGTTTTTCAGCATTATATATAAGAAATTGAATTTTTTGATTTTTAGATTTCATTTGAAGAAAACTGAAAATTTCATTGAATCTTTGTTCAAAACGCACAAACAGGTCAAAACCAAATTAAACCTGTGGGTTTTAATTAAAATGCTGGTACAAAATTTTCAATAAAATACTTTTAATCGTATAAGAAAATAAAATTTATAGAAAACTTCATGGCGTCGTCGTGGAAAACGGGTTAATCGAATTAACTAAAACTTTTTGCAGCCTCTCTTTAGACTGCAAAATCAACCTGTAAAATTAGACACAAATCGAAAACACAAAATTTTTTGAAAGTCCGCCAGGCCGAAATGGGTTAAATTATTCCAACCAAATTTATACAACTAATTTCGGTTGCTAAGAGGAACAGTTGTGCAAAATTTCAAGTCAATTTGTCAAACGGTTTTGACTCGAAACCAAAAACATTGAAAAAGCTTCTTTGCGCCCTCGTGCCCAAACGGGTTAACCGAAATCAACAAAAATTTGTGCCAGACTCTATTGTGGACAGCGAAACCACCTTGTAAAATTGGACACAAATCGGAAATACAAAATTTTTTGGAAGCCCGCCACGTCGAAATGGGTTAAATTATTCCAACCAAATTTATGCAACTAATTGCGGTTGCTAAGAGGAACATTTGTACAAAATTTCAAGTCAATCGGTCAAACCGTTTTGACTCGACATCAAAAATATTGAAAAAGCTTCTTTCCACTCTCGTGCCCAAACGGGTTAACCGAACCCAACAAAAATTTCTGCCAGCCTTTCTTTTCGACTGCAAAACCACCATGTAAAATTGGACACGAATCGGAAACAAATAATTTTTTGGAAGCCCGCCGGGCCGAAATGGGTTAATATTTTCGAACCATCTTTATACAACTAATTCCGTTTGCTAAGATGAAGATTTGTGCAAAATTTCAAGTCAATCGGTCAAACTGTTTCGGCTCGACATCAAAAACATTGAAAAAGCTTCATTGCGCCCTCGTGCCCAAACGGGTTAACCGAACTCAACAAAATTTTGTGCCAGCCTCTCTTTTTGACTGCAAAACCACCCTGTAAAATTGGACACAAAAATGGAAACACAAAATTTTTTGGAAGCCCGCCGGGCCGAAAGGGGTTAATTTATTTCAACCAACTTTATACCATTAATTCCGCTTAATAAGAAGAACATTCGTGCAAAATTTCAAGTTAATCGGTCAAACCGTTTCGACTCGACATCAAAAAAACGAAAAAGTTTAAAACGGCTCTGGAGCCGCAACCTGTTGACTTATAAAAATGCGACATAGCCTATGTCACCCCCCGGGCTCCCGGAATTATTCCTTTAAAATTTTGTGACAATCGGACAAGTGGTTTTCACGTGAATCCTGGACAAACAAACAAACAAACAAATTTTCTTCTTTATATATTAGACTAGCAGATTTACCCGGCGTTGCCCGGAAGCTTGCAAATTGTAAAAAAGCAAATTTCAGCCAATTTTTTGAGATACTACTTTGCCTATAAATGCCACAAAAAAATATTTGTGGAGTTCCGTTAACCCATCGTGGCCCAACAGCTTTTTATAGGTTTTTTTCGTTGCTTTGCTATATATTAGAAATGATTTAACAGATTAACTTCAAATTTCGTATATGTGTTCTTCTTTGAAAATGAAGTACAATTTACTAACAGACTTGAAAGTTGTTAACCCCTGCCGACCCAACGATTGTTCAAAAAAAAATTTGTAAGTAAATTACGTCCAATTATTGAAAGTAGGTACAACTTCTTTGAATTAGGGGAATACATAAAAAAAAAGGTTTGTCGAGTTCTTTTAATCGATTGCGAAACAAAAACTTAAAAAAACAGTTTGCAAAACAATTTGAACGATTATCTCTAATTTTTCTATACATGGTGCTTCTTGACAATTTGGTGCTCCTTGACGATATAGTTGAGGATGGTAGGTTTCCGGTGAACAATGTTAACTGAATTAAAATGACTATAGGTCAAAAGGGGATTTTCTTGAATTGCCAACGCTTGAATAAAATATAGTCGATGGTTTAGAAAAGGTTTAAAAATTCGCTTTTCAACTTATATTTTGTTTAGTCCTGAAAGTTGTAATACGCTCTTCCTCGTTTTTTTATGATTTTATGAGAGAAATGTAGGCTTATTTTTTGGAAAAACTGTTTTAAAATACTATGTATTTAAGCATTATATATAACAAATTGAATTTTTTGATTTTTAGATTTCATTTGAAGAAAACTGAAAATTTCATTGAATCTTTGTTCAAAACGCACAAACAGGTCAAAACCAAATTAACCCTGTGGGTTTTAATTAAAATGCTGGTACAAAATTTTCAATAAAATACTTTTAATCGTATAATAAAATAAAATATATAGAAAACTTCATAGCGTCGTCGTGGAAAATGGGTTAATCGAACTTAACTAAAATTTTTTGCAGCTCTCTTTTAGACTACAAAATCAACCTGTAAAATTGGACAAAAATCGAAAACACAAAATTTTTTGAAAGTCCGCCAGGCCGAAATGGGTTAATTTATTCCAACCAAATTTATACAACTAAATGCGGTTGCTAAGAGGAATATTTGTGCAAAATTTCAAGTCAATCGGTCAAATCGTTTTGACTCGACATCAAAAAAATTGAAAAAGCTTCTTTGCACTCTCGTGCCCAAACGGGTTAACCGAACTCAACAAAAATTTGTCCCAGACTTTATTTTCGACTGCGAAACCACCTTGTAAAATTGGACACAAATCGGAAACACAAAATTTTTTGGAAGCCCGCCAGGCCGAAAGGGGTTAATTTATTCCAACCAAATTTATGCAACTAATTGCGGTTGCTAAGAGGAACATTTGTGCAAAATTTCAAGTCAATCGGTCAAACCGTTTTGACTCGACATCAAAAACATTGAAAAAGCTTCTTTGCACTCTCGTGCCCAAACGGGATAACCGAACTCAACAAAAATTTGTCCCAGACTTTATTTTCGACTGCGAAACCACCTTGTAAAATTGGACACAAATCGGAAACACAAAATTTTTTGGAAGCCCGCCAGGCCGAAATGGGTTAAATTATTCCAACCAAATTTATGCAACTAATTGCGGTTGCTAAGAGGAACATTTGTGCAAAATTTCAAGTCAATCAGTCAAACTGTTTCGGCTCGACATCAAAAACATTGAAAAAGTTTTAGTGGGCCCTCGTGCCCAAACGGGTTAACCGAACCCAACAAAAATTTGTGCCAACCTCTCTTTTTGACTGCAAAACCACCCTGTAAAATTGGACACAAATCGGAAACACAAAATTTTTTGGAAGCCCGCCGGGCCGAAAGGGGTTAATTTATTTCAACCAACTTTATACCATTAATTCCGTTTAATAAGAAGAACATTCGTGCAAAATTTCAAGTTAATCGGTCAAACCGTTTCGACTCGACATCAAAAAAACGAAAAAGCTTAAAACGGCTCTGGAGCCGCAACCTGTTGACTTATAAAAATGCGACATAGCCTATGGCACCCCCCGGGCTCCCAGAATTATTCCTTTGAAATTTTGTGACAATCGGACAAGTGGTTTTCACGTGAATCCTGGACAAACAAACAAACAAACAAATTTTCTTCTTTATATATTAGACTAGCAGATTTACCCGGCGTTGCCCGGAAGCTTGCAAATTGTAAAAAAGCTAATTTCAGCCAATTTTTTGAGATACTACTTTGCCTATAAATGCCACAAAAAAATATTTGTGGAGTTCCGTTAACCCATCGTGGCCCAACAGCTTTTTATAGGTTTTTTTCGTTGCTTTGCTATATATTAGAAATGATTTAACAGATTAACTTCAAATTTCGTATATGTGTTCTTCTTTGAAAATGAAGTACAATTTACTAACAGACTTGAAAGTTGTTAACCCCTGCCGACCCAACGATTGTTCAAAAAAAAATTTGTAAGTAAATTACGTCCAATTATTGAAAGTAGGTACAACTTCTTTGAATTAGGGGAATACATAAAAAAAAAGGTTTGTCGAGTTCTTTTAATCGATTGCGAAACAAAAACTTTAAAAAACAGTTTGCAAAACAATTTGAACGATTATCTCTAATTTTTCTATACATGGTGCTTCTTGACAATTTGGTGCTCCTTGACGATATAGTTGAGGATGGTAGGTTTCCGGTGAACAATGTTAACTGAATTAAAATGACTATAGGTCAAAAGTGGATTTTCTTGAATTGCCAACGCTTGAATAAAATATAGTCGATGGTTTAGAAAAGGTTTAAAAATTCGCTTTTCAACTTATATTTTGTTTAGTCCTGAAAGTTGTTCCTCGTTTTTTTATGATTTTATGAGAGAATTGTAGGCTTATTTTTTAGAATAACTGTTTTAAAATACTATGTATTTAAGCATTATATATAACAAATTGAATTTTTTGATTTTTAGATTTCATTTGAAGAAAACTGAAAATTTCATTGAATCTTTGTTCAAAACGCACAAACAGGTCAAAACCAAATTAACCCTGTGGGTTTTAATTAAAGTGCTGGTACAAAATTTTCAATAAAATACTTTTAATCGTATAAGAAAATAAAATATATAGAAAACTTCATAGCGTCGTCGTGGAAAATGGGTTAATCGAACTTAACTAAAACTTTTTGCAGCCTCTCTTTTAGACTACAAAATCAACCTGTAAAATTGGACACAAATCGGAAACACAAAATTTTTTGGAAGCCCACCAGGCCGAAATGGGTTAAATTATTCCAACCAAATTTATGCAACTAATTGCGGTTGCTAAGAGGAACATTTGTGCAAAATTTCAAGTCAATCGGTCAAACTGTTTCGGCTCGACATCAAAAACATTGAAAAAGCTTCATTGCGCCCTCGTGCCCAAACGGGTTAACCGAACCCAACAAAAATTTGTGCCAGCCTCTCTTTTTGACTGCAAAACCACCCTGTAAAATTGGACACAAATCGGAAACACAAAATTTTTTGGAAGCCCGCCGGGCCGAAAGGGGTTAATTTATTCCAACCAGTTTTATACCATTAATTCCGTGTAATAAGAAGAACATTCGTGCAAAATTTCAAGTGAATCGGTCAAACCGTTTCGACTCGACATCAAAAAAACGAAAAAGCTTAAAACGGCTCTGGAGCCGCAACCTGCTGACTTATAAAAATGCGACATAGCCTATGTCACCCCCCGGACTCCCACAATTATTCCTCTAAAATTTGGTGTCAGTCGGACCAGTGGTTTTCACGTGAATCCTGGACAAACAAACAAACAAACAAACAAATAAACAAACAAACAAATTTTCTTCTTTATATATTAGAAGATTAATATTATTATTATTAATAATAGTATTAGTATAATCATTATTACTATTAATATTATTACTCTTATTATTGTCATTATTATTATTGTTATTATTAATATTAATATTATTATTATTACTATTATTATTATTATTATTATTATTATTATTATTATTATTATTATTATTATTATTATTATTATTATTATTATTATTATTATTATAATTATTAATAGTATTAGTATTATCATTATTAATATTAACATTATTACTATTATTATTGTCATTATTATTATTAATATTATTATGATTATTCTCATTATTATTATGATTATTAATAGAATTAGTATTATCATTATTAATATTAATATTATTACTATTATTATTGTCATTATTATTATTATTAATATTAATATGATTATTCTTATTATTATTATTATTATTATTATTATTAGCATTCTTAATAATAGTAAAAGAAACTGGCTATAAAGTTTCTCCTATAGTAAAGTTTTTGTATTTAGAACTATTAGTTTTTGTGTTTTGACTAGGATGTGTTTTTTTTGTATGATTGTTGAAAGGAACGGCAAACGGATTTAAAAGAATTGTTTTCTGTTGAGTAGAAAGTTTATTATTGTGTTTTAAAATTGTGTTAGAAGTGTTTTTATTGTCTATAAATTTTTTTATTATAGTGCCTTTTTTCCATCTTTTGTAATTCATTATTTCACAAATTTTGGATTCGGGTACCATAACTTTAAAAGACCTATATTTAGGTTTAAATCTGAGATTTTTAGGAGTAATATTAGTTATTTGTATATCATTATTATTTAACTTAAATGTATTTTTTAGAAACTTACTGAGGTAACTAGGAGTTGTTGATGCAGCCAATTTTGTAAAGAACAATGCATGCAAAACCATTTTGCATTCGTTTGTAACCTTAGTTGATTTGAGCTTTTGTTTTGTACTAACTTCCTTGCCAAGAGGTAGTGTAAAACGAACTTTTTTGGCTACTAACTTTGGAGCAGAAGTATTAGATAAAGATGATGATGATGATGGTGATGATGGTGGTGATGGTGATGATAATGATGATAATGATGACGTTGATGTTGAAGTAGACGTGAAATTGTGATTAACTAGTTTAGTTGATAAAATTAATGGAGATGAAAGTGATGCAGATGAAGCAGGTATTGAGTCCAAAATAACGAAGGAACCGCATTGTAGTAATTCATCATGTAAGGAATTATTTTCTTTAACTGCTTTTGAATTATCTAAGGATGTAATAGATTTTGAATCTATAACATCATGCGTCGAATTACTTGAATATTCAACCGTTTTAGAATTAATCGGGTTGAAAATGAAAGCATTTTGAAAATTACTGTATTGAACTGGTTCATCCGTTTGTGTCCATACATCTTTTGAATTTTTACATAGATACATTTGATTGTATCTAAAAGTATCAAAAGATCTATCCAAACTAGCATCTAGTTTGACACCCATATTGATAATTTCTTTTCTTAGTGATCCAATTTCTCCATTTAAATTCTTTGAGAAATCATTTGTCTGGCTGAACTTTGAGGAGAAGACTTCTTGAAGTTGGAGATTAATTGAAGATTTAAGCTCACTGGTCAAAGTTTTTATTGACTCACTAGTATTATTTAATATGGTATGAAGCTCATCTATTTTTGGAACTGATTGCTGTGATCAAGAAGCTTTTTGTCTGTCAGACGTTCTGCTCAAAGATGCATTAAGGGACTCGTAGTCCTTTGCCATCTCGTTAAATGACGCCGAATTGCATTTGATTGTGTCAATACATTTTGATGCGAGTCCTGCATATTCATCTTTAATATTCTTAAATGATGTTTTCACATCATCTAAAAACATTTTGATGCTTGAATGAAAATCCAAGCATGACTCACATACAAAATATTGAGCGAGAAATTATGTTTAAGTTTTTGAAATTGGAAATTAAGATATATTGAATTAACAATTTAAACATTAAGATTAATAGTAAGAAGATAAAGAATTAAAGTTTTTTTCTCTCAAAATATTATTAAGGGAATTTAAGTTTAAATTTTTGAAATTGGAAATTAAGATATATCGGATTAATTATTTAAACATTAAGATTAAGTAAGAAGATAAAGAATTAAAGTTTTTTTCTCTCAAAATATTATTAAGGGAATTTAAGTTTAAATTTTTGAAATTAGAAATTAAGATATATTGAAATAACTATTTAAAACGTTAAGAAGTAAAAAGATAAAGAATTAAAGTTTTTTTCTCTCAAAATATTATTAAGGGAATTTAAGTTTAAATTTTTGAAATTAGAAGTTAAGATATATTGAAATAAATATTTAAAACGTTAGAAGTAAGAAGATAAAGAATTAAATTTTTTTTTCTCTCAAAATATTATTAAGGAAATTTAAGTTTAAATTTTCGAATTTAGAAATAAAAATAATTACCTTAACTAGAAATAAAAAATTAAAAAATAGGAACCTTTTTTTGTATCTTCCCAAAAGTAATTAATTTAGAACTTAAGTTTAAACAAATACTGAAGAATTTTGATTAAAATTAAATTCTGTGATTGAAGTGTAAAAATATTGAGATATTTTAAATTGTAAACTTTAATAATTTAATTTAAGTGTAAAGTTGCAATACCTTCGATTTTGATTCTTTTTTATTATTACTATTATTGGTTCATTAGTGATTTACGGATCAATTTATTTGAATTTTTCTTCTTAAAAGCCATTCTATTCTGTTCCTATTTTTTTTTGTTTTGTTTTTCACCATTTAAATCATAATTAAATTTTAAACAAAAAAATAATGGTTAATTCAGCGGAATTTCAAGCTACGGTCGCGCAGCTTCTTCAACAAAATAATGAGAAATTGGAGAAAAAAATTCAAGAACTGACGGAAAAACTGTCTGTACTAGAGATGAAACCCATGATACAAAAATACGAACCTATTGATATGTCACAATGTAAACCTTCAACCCTCGAAACAGTTCGGAACTTACCGGAATTCAACGGAGAAAGTATAAAATATTCTTCTTGGAGACGTCTTTTTCTTTATATGAGGGATATTTATGAAGGAACAAATCTTTATGCTCATGCTCTTTTAATTATTAGAACAAAAATAACTGGATCTGCCGACCAAATACTTTCCGAGTATAACACCGTACTCAATGCAGAAGCTATAATTGCTAGGCTTGATCACACTTACGCAGAGAGACGTCCTTTACACATATTCGAACAAGAACTTAATTTCCTAAGACAGGGTAGGCTTTCTATCGATACTTATTACGATAAGGTTGAGAAGCAATTAAGCCTCATTACGACTAAAATCATGATGGCATATACAGACCAGAACTTAATTGATTCCTTTATTATCAAGTATCGTGAAGACGCACTTCGTACCTTCATTTCCGGCCTCGATCCGATTATTGGTAACGTGATTTATTCAAAAAGTCCTATAGATATTCCTTCCGCTTTAGCAATGGCGCAGGAGCTCGAAAGCAACAGGTGGCGATACCGTTTTGCAAATTCTGTCGCAGAATTCAACGGTAAAACCTCGAATAACCTCCATTTTAGAAGAGTCATCCCGCAACAAACACAACAACAAAATTTAAGTAATCTACACTTAAAAAAAAGACCTCTACATTCTAGTTCTCACAAACCGACTCCTATGGATGTTGATCCATCACTGTGAAAACTTCGGCAAAGAACTCTTCATCAATAAACCAATAATACATCCGAAAATTTTAGAACCTTCCATCAAACTAACCCACCCAATAACCAAACCCCAAAATGAGAAAGAGAGTATTCACATAAGTCTAACCCTCACAAAGCCCAAAGGATTAACAACATAAATCCCTAAAAAATAGACTTCTTAGGCGTGTTTGACCATGAAGACAATATAAGTCATTCAAATTGGGGGGAAACATTTGAACATACAGGTTCTACATATTCTGACGAAGTGAATTTTTTAAGAGTAAATTCCTCTTCGCTACCCTACGTAGAGAAGAGGCTCAACGAATCAACAACTCTAAGAGTTCTTTTAGATACCGGTGCTTCTAAAAATTATATAAAAAAGATACGTATATTAAAATGAATCAAGCCAGTCAATAAAACTTTTAATATTAAAACAGTTGCTGGAATTTCTCAAATCAAAGAGAAATGTAAAGCAAACTTTTTAGCTAAAATCTCGAATTTTTATATCCTGCCAGAATTATCAAATTTTGACGCCATAATTGGCTACGACCGCCTTAAAGACATTCATGCTAAAATAGACACTTCTAAAGGAGAGGTATCTTGTATTAATGGAGTTGAAAGATGAAAATTTCTTCCATGTCAAGAATTTTCTCATCTGAGCATAGATTATAATAGCATCCCCCTAAATATACTTCCCGAGTTTTAGTTACTTAAGACAAACAATATAAGAGCCTTTGCAGAACCCAAAGAATCTCTACCATATAACACAAATGTCAAAGCTACCATAAACACAGTAACCGAAGACCCTGTTTACACAAAATCATATCCCTATAGCATATGCCGGATTTGTTAATAAAGAAGTTCAGGAACTTTTAAAAAATAAAATCATACAGCCATCTCGTAGTCGTTACAATAGTCCTATATGGGTTGTCGTAAAGAAAACTTTGGATGAAAGTGGAAAAAACTAGCTTCGTCTCGTCATTGATTTTCAGAAATTAAACAAATTTACTGTTTTTGATAAGTACCCAATTCCAGACACATCCGTAATCCTTTCCAATTTGGGCAAAAAGAAATTCTTTTCTACTCTGGACCTAAAAAGTGGATTTTATCAAATTCTAATGAGTCCGAAAGATAGAAAGAGAACAGCGTTTAGCGTTAACAATGGGAAGTACGAATTTTGTCGGCTTACATTCGGTTTAAAAAACGCTCCGAGTATTTTCCAACGGACCATTGACGACGTTTTAAGGGAAGAGATTGGAAAAACTTGCCATATTTATATTGATGATACCATATTTTCATAAAGTGCAGAACAACACTTAAAAGATGTAGAAAAAATTTTAAAAATGCTAACAGAAGCAAATATGCGTGTTTCCCCAAAAAAAATCCAGATTCTTTATGAGAGAAGTTGAATTTCTTGGGTTCATAGTGGGAGCAAAAGGAATTAAAACGTGTCCCAAAAAATAAGTGACATTTTGCAATATAAAGAGCCTACCAATCTTCGAACCCTTCGCGCCTTTCTCGGTTTATCCGGATACTATAGGCGATTTATTTACGATTACGCGAAATTTGTATTTATAAAAATAAAAATTTGTTATTTTGTTTTTTATTTAAAATGTAAATTAAAACAAGTAAAGCAACAGTCAGTCGGTGCAACCGACTTAGAAATACCCTACACCTATTTGGTTCAAATTTAAGGACATATCCATAAGTCATTTTAACACCATAAAAGCTGTTATTAATTTGATCGTAAGACATAGCTAACCAAATTAACTTTATAATACTAAAAACATTTTCTAATTACACTATCTATTAAAAAATATTACAAATTCTTACCAATTTATCTATTTAAAAATATTAAAAAACAAACAAACTTGAAATAAATGAAAATATATTTATTCCAATTCAATTACAAAATGAAAAAATTCTAATTATTAAATTTTGTGATAAAAAGATAATCAAAGCATAATATATTTAATAATCCAAATTTTTAAAAATTGCAATTATTTTAAATGGTTAGTTTATATACCTAATAGAAAAGCTTATAAACGCAAAATATGCAATAAATGTATTTCTAAAATACAATTACAAATTTACACCTTTTCATATGATTCATTTATATATAAAAATAAATTTTACATAAATGCAGCAAGTACCTTTGAACATAACTGAACCACTACAATTAAGTCTAAATTTCGGGGACACATAGGAAATAGGAAATATATTCTTTGGCTTCGAAATTAAACTCGACCAGAACCAATTCCCATGGTACTTTCATTACTAGTAACCTAGTGTTAAATTTCATCAAAATACCGGCATTATTTTTTGAGTTATGCTGTTTTTAAGATATATGTTTGCTAGTCCTTGAACTTTTCAAGGGTTCCAGAACCCGAAACCATGGTACGATTTCGCCCATATGCAGTCCCTTCATACTTTCAATACTAGTTAACCCTTGTACACAATTGGAACGTTCTATCTTAATTTTAAGTTAATAGTTTTAATAATTTCGATGATAAGCTTTTACACATTGGGGAGGCCTAAGAGAGGTTCTGAACCACCACTCCAATTGATCCCAAATTAGTGGGGCACTAGTTAACCCTTGTACACAATTGGAACGTTCTATCTTAATTTTAAGTTAATAGTTTTAATAATTTCGATGATAAGCTTTTACACATTGGGGAGGCCTAAGAGAGGTTCTGAACCACCACTCCAATTGATCCCAAATTAGTGGGGCACGCAAGAAATAGTAAAGAACACCCTGGGCCAAATTTGAAGCTTCTACATTTGTTTCAAGTTACTATATTTATTAATTTCGAAAATATGCTTTAAGGTCCTCGGAACTGAGTGGTTATTCCCCTACACACTACTCCAATGGGGCCCAAATTTCAAAGACACCTACGAAATAGGAATGGATACCCTGATACCAAATTTGGAGGTTCAATCTTTATTGGTTTCGGAATTATGCTAGTTTGGCCTAAATTCGATCAAAAAGTTCTAAGTTCCGAACCCATTGTCCAATCCTCACCGTACGTAATCACCGCCGTTGTTTCATTACCAATACCCTACAGCACAAATTTCATGAAGATAGCCTCATTAGTTGTTGAGTTATCGTGAATTTTTATAAATGTTCGTTAGCCCTGACACCGACTAAGAGGTCCGGAATCCGAACCGTTGGGCTGATTTCGCCCTTATATAGTACGCGCTATACTTATAGTACTAGTTAACCCTTGTACACAATTTAAACGGTCTATCTTAATTTTAAGTAACTATTTTTAGTAATTTCGATTATAAGCTTTTAAAACTTGGGAGGTCTGAGAGGGGTACAGAACCACCACTGCAATTGATCCCAAATTAGGGGAACCCGCAAGAGATAGTAAAGAACATCCTTGTGGCAAATTGGAAGCTTCTACATTTGTTCAAGTTGTTATCTTTATTAATTTTAAAGATATGCTTTAAGATCTTCGGAAATGTGTGGCTGGTCCCCGACCCACTACTCCAATGGGGCCCAAATTCACAAGACACTTAGGAAATAGGATGGGACACCCTGATACTAAATTTGGAGGTTCTATCTTCATTGGTGTCGGAATTATGCTCGTTTGGCCTAAATTCGATCAAAAAGTTCTAGGTTCCGAACCCATGGTCCAATCCCGACCTTACGCAATTCCCGAAGTAGTTTCATTACTAGTAACCTACAGCACAAATTTGATGAAGATAGCGTCATTGGTTGTTGAGTTATTGTGATTTCTTATATATGTTCGTTAGCCCTTCGATCGATTAAAAGGTCCAGAATCCGAACCCATGGGCCGATTTCGCCCATATGCAATCCCCGCCGTACTTTCAGTCCTAGTAACCTACAGTTAAAATTTCATCAAGATAGCTCCATTATTTTTTGAGTTATCGTGCCTACGGACGGACGGACGGACGGACGGACGGACGGACGGAAGGACGGACGGACGGACGGACGGACGGACATGGCTATATCGACTAAGGCGGTCACGCTGATCACAAATATATATACTTTTCCACATCTAGCTCGCTTCCTTTAGGTGGTTACAAACACCATACCAAAGTTAATATACCCCTTTACCTATTCTATAGGTGTAGGGTATAAAAAAAACGGTTTATTTTAATGTTGTTGTTATATTTAATTTTTATTGTACTTTTCTATTCTATCTTTTGTACATAACTAAACTTCTTATTTCTAAAATTTTGTAACTGTACTTTAATATTTTCGATTATCAGCAATATTGATCATTTTATAAAAACTAAAAAAATACACATATTGAACGGTCAGTAAAATATTCATTTTGATAATATTCTGTACATGTGTTTTTAAGTGGATATTCCATATACATATTTTTAAGTATACAAAAAGTATTTCATTTCAATATTGCTCAATAATCAAGTACAATTTTACATTGTCAACGTATTACATATTTATTTTGTTAAAAATTTGAATTTAACAGGTTATTAACACTTGAAAGTATTTTATCATAATTATCAGTTTTTATTTCAATTTTATATAAATTTGTTTTATTTTTTTTATCGGGGATTGCATATGGGCGAAATCGGCCCATGGGTTTGGATTCTGAACCTTTTAATCGATCGAAGGGCTAACGAACATCTATAAAAAATCACGATAACTCAACAACTAATGAAGCTATCTTCATCAAATTTGTGCTGTAGGTTACTAGTAATGAAACTACTTCGGGGATTGCGTAAGGTCGGGATTGGACCATGGGTTCGGAACCTAGAACTTTTTGATCGAATTTAGGCCAAACGAGCATAATTCCGAAACCAATGAAGATAGAACCTCCAAATTTGGTATCAGGGTGTCCTTTCCTATTTCCTAAGTGTCTTGGGAATTTGGGTCCCATTGGAGTACTGGGTCGGGTACCAGCCCCACATTTCCGAAGACCTTAAAGCATATCTTTAAAATTAATAAAGATAACAACTTGAAAAAATGTAGAAGCTTCCAATTTGCCACAAGGGTGTTCTTTACTATCTCTTGCGGGTTCCCTTAATTTGGAATCAATTGGAGAGATGGTTCAGTACCTCTCTCAGACCTCCCAAGTTTTTAAAGCTTATAATCGAAATTACTAAAAATAGTTACTTAAAATTAAGATAGACCGTTCAAATTGTGTACAAGGGTTAACTAGTACTATAAGTAAAGCGCGGGCTGTATAAGGGCAAAATCAGCCCATGGGTTCGGATTTTGGACCTTTTAGTCGGTGTCAGGGATAACGAACATATATAAAAAATCACGATAACTCAACAACTAATGAGGCTATCTTTATGAAATTTGTGCTGTAGGTTATTGGTAATGAAACTACGGCGGTGATTACGTACGGTGAGGATTGGACAATGGGTTCGGAACTGAGAACTTTTTGATCGAATTTAGGCCAAACTAGCGTAATTCCGAAACCAATGAAGATATAACCTTCAAATTTGGTATCAAGTTGTCCCTCCTTATTGCGTAAGTGTCTTTGAAATTTGGGCCCCATTGGACTAGTGGGTCGAGGACCAGCCACTCAGTTCCGAGAACCTTAAAGCATATTTTCGAAATTAATAAAAATAGTAACTTGAAATAAATGTAGAAGCTTCAAATTTGGCCCAGGGTGTTCTTTACTATTTCTTCCGTGCCCCCCAAATTTGGGATCAATTGGAGTGGTGGTTCAGAACCTCTCTTAGACCCCCCAATGTGTAAAAGCTTATCATCGAAATTAATAAAACTAGTAACTTAAAATTAAGATAGAACGTTCCAATTGTATACAAGGGTTAACTACTATTGAAAGTATGACGGGACTGCATATGGGCGAAATCGTACCATGGTTTCGGGTTCTGGAACCCTTGACAAGTTCGAGAACTAAAAAACATATATCTTAAAAACACCATAACTCAAAAAATAATGCCGGTATTTTGATGAAATTTAAACTCTAGGTTACTAGTAATGAAAGTACCATGGGAATTGGTTCTGGTCGAGTTTAATTTCAAAGCCAAAGAATATATTTCCTATGTCCTATGTGTCTCCGAAATCTAGACTTAATTGTAAAGGTTCAGCTATGTTCAAAGGAACTTGCTGCATTTATGTAAAATCTATTTTTATATTTAAATGAATTATATGAAAAGGTCTAAATTTGTAATTGTATTTTAGAAATACATTTATTGTTTATTTTGCGTTTATAAGCTTTTCTATTAGGTATATAAACTAACCATTTAAAATAATTGCAATTTTGAAAAATTTGTTCTTCTTATAGTAATTCTATTTTTAAACCAAATTATAATGATTTCTCTCATTTGGATACTTTTCCGAAAACTACTTGGTCTAATATAAATATTAATGAAGGTGTAATTAAAATGTATTTAGATAAACTTGGGAATAATACTCTTCCTGGACCTGATGGTATTCCGGAAGTTATACTCAAAAAGTGTTCAAGTCCTTTGGCTATTCCTCTTTCAATACTATTTAACTCTTCTTTAAATTCAGGAGTTTTCACTTCTATCTGGAAACACTCATATGTTAGACCTATTCATAAGAAAAATGCCAAAAATGAAATTATTAATTATCGACCAATTGCGAAACTTTCTTCTTTTCCAAAACTGTTCGAATTAATAATGTATGATTCTATTCATAGTCACTGTAAATCTTTTTTAGTTCATAATCAGCATGGATATATGGATAAAAAATCAACAGTTACTAATCTTGTTGAGTCAGTTTCAACTTTTACAAAAAATATGGAAGAAGGTTTTCAAACCGATGTTATCTTTACAGATTATAGTAAAGCATTTGATGTTTTACCACATTCTATAATACTGATAAAGCTAAGAAAACTTGGTTTCCCAGATATTTTTGTGAAATGGGTTGACTCATATTTATCTGAATGGACCTACAGTGTTTTATTTAGAAACATTACTTCTAAACCCTCTTTTTTTATAATCTCGGTAAATGATGTTTCTTCAGTTATTGTTAATAGTGAGCTTCAAATATATGCGGATGACATGAAAATTTTTAAAAAAATTGAGTCACTAAATGATGCTTTACTCTTACAAAATGATTTAGATAATTTTTTTATTTGGTGTAAAAACAATAATGTTCTTCTAAATGTAAATAAATGTGCACTTATGTGTTTCACACGTCGTCTTAATCCGATTTGTTTTAATTACTGCTTGAACGGAATTAGTATTCCTAAAACGAATTCTATTAAAGACCTAGGCGTTTACTTCGATGATAAGCTTAACTTTAAACTTCATTTCTGTTATATTATAAATAAAGCTAATTCTATGCTTGGTTTTATAAAAAGTTGGTCTAAAGAATTTAATGATCCTTATGTTCTTAAATCTTTATATTCTTGTCTTGTTAGACCTAATTTAGAATATGCTAGCCAAGTTTGGTCACCATTTTACGAGGTACATATTAATAGGATAGAGGCGGTGCAAAGAAATTTTTTAAGATTTACTTTGAGAAATCTTCAATGGTCAAACCCGCTGATCCTACCTCCTTATGAAAATAGATTGAATTTAATTCACTTGAAAACTTCAAAATTAAGATGAGAAGTTGCTGATGTTATTTTTATTACTGAAGTTATAAAAGGTACCGGGACAGTGGTTTAGAGGCTCACAGGACCAACTATATAGTGGTTCGGAACAGATGTAAGAGAGTTATCAACAAGCAAAAATTCTTGTTCAACCAAAAGTTGAAACGAAAACTCATACACATGCCAAAGAATAGCAAGTCCTTTTGGACTTTTGCAAAAAATCTAAAAGAGGACAATAGCGGGTCTTCTTTTCCTCCACTTGTTGATATAAACAACCACATCGTATCAGATTCAAAAGAAAAAGCGAATTTTTTTGGCAAACAGTTCGCTTTTAACTCATCACTGCCTCAGTCAACTCAAAGACCTCCATCTATTCCAGAAGTTGGCTGCTCCTTTGGTAGAATATACTTTAGGACGCGAGCAGTGATGAAAATCTTGAAGAATCTTGATACAAGAAAATCAGCCGGTCCGGACGGTATTACAACTACCGTCCTCAAAAACACATATACTTCCATTTCAAAACCTCTGCGCAACCTTTTCCATCTTTCCTTCACTTCGGGTATTCATCCTACCCAATGGAAGGTTGCTCATGTTTTTCCAATTCCTAAAAAAGGCGATAAAAGCGATCCCTCTAACTACCGACCTATTGCTATTACTTCGGTCCTATCCAAAGTAATGGAAAAAGTTATAAATTATAAGCTTTTGAAATATCTAGATCGTAAAGGTTTGCTTCATGATCGACAATACGGGTTCAGAGCCCCTCGTTCAACTGGTGATCTCATGACTTACCTGTGCGAAAAGCTCAATATCAGTCTTCACCATTCTGGTGAGTCTGATGTTGTGGCTTTGGATATTTCTAAAGCTTTCGATCGAGTTTGGCATGATGCTTTATTGGCAAAATGCAAGGCTTTAGGTCTAGGTAGGGTTTTCGTTAAATGGATTGGAGATTTCCTTTCGAATCGCACGATTCGTGTTCTTATCGATGGATATTCATCCAAAGATTTTAAAATAAATGCTGGTGTCCCTCAGGGAACTGTTTTATCTCCCAGCCTTTTTCTAATATTTATAAATGACCTACTATCAATAACCTCCAATCCAATCCATAGCTTCGCAGACGACAGTACCCTTGTTGCTTCCTACGAATTTCATAGCCGCTGTAACATTAATCATCAGATTAACTCAACAGCAAAAAATTTCACTATAAGTGAATTAAACAAAGATTTAATTAAAATCCAAAAATGGGGTGAAATCAACAGAGTTGACTTCAACACCAAAAAAACCCAATGCTGTCTAGTCTCGCGAAAAATAGCAACAACTATTCCAAACCTTTCTTTTCAAGGAGAGGCTTTGCAGCATACGGAAGACCTAAACATTTTGGGGATTGAGCTAAACCAAAAATTGACTTGGTCAAATCATATTTTTGGAGTAGCTAAGGACGCTGCTAAATGTTTGGGCTTCTTGTATCGATGCAAAACTTACTTATCATCCTCTGATCTCCTCAATATCTATAAAACTTATATTAGGCCGAAAATGGAGTATAATGCACATATTTGGGCTGGTGCTCCCATTACGGCGCTGGGATATCTCGATAAAGTGCAAAACAGAGCTATTCGTCTTATAAATGATCCCAGTGTTACCTCAACGCTCACTCCACTCAGCCATCGTCGCACTGTTGGGTCACTGACCTTGTTTTATAGATATCTTGTAGGGACTAACACCTGTTCTAAAGAAATCAAACAACTTATGCCTCCATTCAAGATTTTCCAAAGGGAAACAAGGAGGGCAACAGATGCTCATCCCTACACAGTTGAACTAGCTAGATGGCGTAACACGGCTTATGGAAATTCGTTTGTCATGCGCTCTTCTCGTTTATGGAACCATATTCCATCAAATGTGTTCCCCAAAGTTGATAATGTATATATGTACGATTTGAACAAATTTAAGAAGAACATTAACATCTTTCTTCTAAATATCCCATCCAATTTTCCCCATCCCCCATAATCCAAATATTCCAAATAACTTCCACCATAATCCTAAATCCTTCCATATCCTCATCCCTGTAACCAAACTGTACATTTGTATTACAGGTTCCCTCCTAAAGTTTGGTTCAAAAAGGGTGTGGTTTTGGTGTGTTAAAATCATACACTACCCAAAGAAACACCGCATAGTTTCAATGGGTGGCTTTCGAGCGTTCCATTCCCTCGTAAAAAAAAAAAAAAAAAAAAAAAAAACATTTTTTCTCCTCAAATCCTTAATAACATTAAAATTAATTCAAATAATCGTTTACGTAATACTAATTTATTTACGTTAATTTTTCATAGAACAAATTATGGCAATTATGAACCAATTCATAGGATGTTGATAATGGGTAATAAACACAAGAACAACATCGATTTCACACTTTCAAAACAAACACAAAAACTTAAATTGTATAAATAGAAATATGAATTCTTTTTTTATACCCTACACCTATAGAATAGGTAAAGGGGTATATTAACTTTGGTATGGTGTTTGTAACCACCTAAAGGAAGCGAGCTAGATGTGGAAAAGTATATATATTTGTGATCAGCGTGACCGCCTTAGTCGATATAGCCATGTCCGTCCGTCCGTCCGTCCGTCCGTCCTTCCGTCCGTCCGTCCGTCCGTCCGTCCGTCCGTCCGTAGGCACGATAACTCAAAAAATAATGGAGCTATCTTGATGAAATTTTAACTGTAGGTTACTAGGACTGAAAGTACGGCGGGGATTGCATATGGGCGAAATCGGCCCATGGGTTCGGATTCTGGACCTTTTAATCGATCGAAGGGCTAACGAACATATATAAGAAATCACAATAACTCAACAACCAATGACGCTATCTTCATCAAATTTGTGCTGTAGGTTACTAGTAATGAAACTACTTCGGGAATTGCGTAAGGTCGGGATTGGACCATGGGTTCGGAACCTAGAACTTTTTGATCGAATTTAGGCCAAACGAGCATAATTCCGACACCAATGAAGATAGAACCTCCAAATTTAGTATCAGGGTGTCCCATCCTATTTCCTAAGTGTCTTGTGAATTTGGGCCCCATTGGAGTAGTGGGTCGGGGACCAGCCACACATTTCCGAAGATCTTAAAGCATATCTTTAAAATTAATAAAGATAACAACTTGAACAAATGTAGAAGCTTCCAATTTGCCACAAGGATGTTCTTTACTATCTCTTGCGGGTTCCCCTAATTTGGGATCAATTGCAGTGGTGGTTCTGTACCCCTCTCAGACCTCCCAAGTTTTAAAAGCTTATAATCGAAATTACTAAAAATAGTTACTTAAAATTAAGATAGACCGTTTAAATTGTGTACAAGGGTTAACTAGTACTATAAGTATAGCGCGTACTATATAAGGGCGAAATCAGCCCAACGGTTCGGATTCCGGACCTCTTAGTCGGTGTCAGGGCTAACGAACATTTATAAAAATTCACGATAACTCAACAACTAATGAGGCTATCTTCATGAAATTTGTGCTGTAGGGTATTGGTAATGAAACAACGGCGGTGATTACGTACGGTGAGGATTGGACAATGGGTTCGGAACTTAGAACTTTTTGATCGAATTTAGGCCAAACTAGCATAATTCCGAAACCAATAAAGATTGAACCTCCAAATTTGGTATCAGGGTATCCATTCCTATTTCGTAGGTGTCTTTGAAATTTGGGCCCCATTGGAGTAGTGTGTAGGGGAATAACCACTCAGTTCCGAGGACCTTAAAGCATATTTTCGAAATTAATAAATATAGTAACTTGAAACAAATGTAGAAGCTTCAAATTTGGCCCAGGGTGTTCTTTACTATTTCTTGCGTGCCCCACTAATTTGGGATCAATTGGAGTGGTGGTTCAGAACCTCTCTTAGGCCTCCCCAATGTGTAAAAGCTTATCATCGAAATTATTAAAACTATTAACCTAAAATTAAGATAGAACGTTCCAATTGTGTACAAGGGTTAACTAGTGCCCCACTAATTTGGGATCAATTGGAGTGGTGGTTCAGAACCTCTCTTAGGCCTCCCCAATGTGTAAAAGCTTATCATCGAAATTATTAAAACTATTAACTTAAAATTAAGATAGAACGTTCCAATTGTGTACAAGGGTTAACTAGTATTGAAAGTATGAAGGGACTGCATATGGGCGAAATCGTACCATGGTTTCGGGTTCTGGAACCCTTGAAAAGTTCAAGGACTAGCAAACATATATCTTAAAAACAGCATAACTCAAAAAATAATGCCGGTATTTTGATGAAATTTAACACTAGGTTACTAGTAATGAAAGTACCATGGGAATTGGTTCTGGTCGAGTTTAATTTCGAAGCCAAAGAATATATTTCCTATTTCCTATGTGTCCCCGAAATTTAGACTTAATTGTAGTGGTTCAGTTATGTTCAAAGGTACTTGCTGCATTTATGTAAAATTTATTTTTATATATAAATGAATCATATGAAAAGGTGTAAATTTGTAATTGTATTTTAGAAATACATTTATTGCATATTTTGCGTTTATAAGCTTTTCTATTAGGTATATAAACTAACCATTTAAAATAATTGCAATTTTTAAAAATTTGGATTATTAAATATATTATGCTTTGATTATCTTTTTATCACAAAATTTAATAATTAGAATTTTTTCATTTTGTAATTGAATTGGAATAAATATATTTTCATTTATTTCAAGTTTGTTTGTTTTTTAATATTTTTAAATAGATAAATTGGTAAGAATTTGTAATATTTTTTAATAGATAGTGTAATTAGAAAATGTTTTTAGTATTATAAAGTTAATTTGGTTAGCTATGTCTTACGATCAAATTAATAACAGCTTTTATGGTGTTAAAATGACTTATGGATATGTCCTTAAATTTGAACCAAATAGGTGTAGGGTATTTCTAAGTCGGTTGCACCGACTGACTGTTGCTTTACTTGTTTTATATATATGTAGTTGTTTCTATTGTTCACTTAAATTTTAATTTAAGAAATATGAAATTGTAACTCAATTCATAAGCTATTTTTTTTTTATATGTTGTATAATACTAATTGTTAAAATTTTGTAAAGTTTGAGTTAAACTAATAAATAAATAAATAAATAATTAAAAAAATTTATGAGATAGTTTTTATTCAATATAATTTTTCTATTATCACAATTTTGATTAACAATTTCATTTATTGCGTTTTTTATAACCTACATCTATAGAATAGGTAAAGGGGTATATTAACTTTGGTATGGTGTTTGTTACCACCTAAAGGAAGCGAGCTAGATATGGAAAAGTATATATATTTGTGATCAGCGTGACCGCCTGACTCGATATAGCCATGTCCGTCCGTCCGTCCGTAGGTACGATAACTCAAAAAATAATGGAGTTAATTGATGAAATTTTAACTGTAGGTTACTAGGACTGAAAGTACGGCGGGGATTGCATATGGGTGAAATCGGCCCATGGGTTCGGTTTCTGGACCTTTTAATCGGTGTCAGGGCTAACGAACATATATAAAATATCACGATAACTCAACAACTAATGACGCTATCTTCGTCAAATTTGTGCTGTAGGTAACTAGTAATAAAACTACTTCGGGAATTGCGAAAGGTCGGGATTGGACCATGGGTTCGGAACCTAGAACTTTTCGATCGAATTTAGGCCAAACGAGCATAATTCCGAAACCAATGAAGATAGAACCTCCAAATATGGTATCAGGGTGTCCCTTCCTATTTCCTGAGTGTCTTGTGAATTTGCGCCCCATTGGAGTAGTGGGTCGGGGACCAGCCACACATTTCCGAAGACCTTAAAGCATATCTTTAAAATTAATAAAGATAGTAACTTGAAACAAATGTAGAAGCTTCAAATTTGGCCTAGGGTGTTCTTTACTATTTCTTGCGTGTCCCCCTAATTTGGAATCAATTGGAGTGGTGGTTCAGAACCTCTCTTAGACCCCCACAATGTGTAAAAGCTTATCATCGAAATTAATAAAACTAGTAACTTAAAATTAAGCTAGAACGTTCCAATTGTGTACAAGGGTTAACTAATATTGAAAGTATGACGGGACTGCATATGGACGAAATCGTACCATGGTTTCGGGTTCTGGAACCCTTGAAAAGTTCAAGGACTACGAAACATATATCTTAATAAAAACACCATAACTCAAAAAATAATGCCGGTATTTTGATGAAATTTAACACTAGGTTACTAATAATGAAAGTACCATGGGAATTGGTTGTGGTCGAGTTTAATTTCGAAGCCAAAGAATATATTTCCTATGTCCTATGTGTCTCCGAATTCTATACTTAATTGTATTGGTTCAGCTATGTTCAAAGGTACTTGCTGCATTTATGTAAAATTTATTTTTATATTTAAATGAATTATATGAAAAGGTGTAAATTTGTAATTGTATTTTAGAAATACATTTATTGCATATTTTGCGTTTATAAGCTTTTCTATTAGGTATATAAACTAACCATTTAAAATAATTGCAATTTTTAAAAATTTGGATTATTAAATATATTATGCTTTGATTATCTTTTTATCACAAAATTTAATAACTAGAAATTTTTCATTTTGTAATTGAATTGGAATAAATATATTTTCATTTATTTCAAGTTTGTTTGTTTTTTAATATTTTTAAATAGATAAATTAGTAAGAATTTGTAATATTTTTTAATAGATAGTGTAATTACAAAATTTTTTTAGTATTATAAAGTTAATTTGGTTAGCTATGTCTTACGATCAAATTAATAACAGCTTTTATGGTGTTAAAATGACTTAGCGATATGTCCTTAAATTTGAACCAAATAGGTGTAGGGTATTTCTAAGTCGGTTGCACCGACTGACTGTTTCTTTACTTGTTACTAAAATTGATTCATCGTCTAAAATTTATATTTTTGTTTTATTGTTAAATTGAAGTTTACATTGGTTATAAAAAATACAAATTTTACTAGCTTTTAAATCTTTTATCATAACATTTTCTACATATGTATAGGTTACATTTTAAATTTTTACGACATATTCATTATTTTCATTAATTTCAAAACTTTCTTTATTTGGTAAAGGTGTTATTAGCCTAAGTTCGGTTTGAACATAATTTTGAGGAATCTTAATTGCTAATATTATTGAATTATCTTCGTAAGTCATTATACCCATTTTTATGAGCTTCAACTTAAAAAAATCAACTTGAAATATTTCGATTTCTTCTGCTGTTAATATACTAGGATGAAATATGCTATATTTTGCAGATGCAATATTATTTTGTATTTGATTTATCTTATTTTCTAAATGCCTTAATTTTAAAATCTGATCTATGTATAAAGAATGAGTTATACTTTGCTTACAAATATCTTTGATTTCGTTAACTACTTTTTCAATTTTAACCCTATCGTTTTCTATTATATTTTTGAGTTCATATATAGTTTCATTAAAGTGACTGTTAATTGAAATTTGTTGGTTCAAACTGGAAATAGAGTTATGATTGTTTTCTTGGATAATTCTTAAATGTTCTAAAATGTCTTCCCTATCATCATTGTCCATGGTACCAAAAAGCCATTTACTTACGGTACCTACTACATTTACCAAGCCCCTTTTTCTTCTTATAGAAGATGGCATGATGGATGCAATTTTTGCCCTAATAATTTTTTAATTTCAGTTTCTATTAACTTTTTATTTTCAATATCTAAAGAATTTAGGTTAAATTCTAGTTGTGAAAGAACGCTGTCTAGTTCCATAGGTTTAATAATATTGTTATATTCAATCAATAATATAACTCTCTCCCTTCAATAATAAAAGTGCCTTTCGCAATATTCTTAGTTAGTAACAATTAATTAATTATTAAGCAGGAAATGCACATAAACCTCGTGTAATCAATTGCACAATTAATAACTTTATTATAATTTAAAATAATAAAATTGATTACGCAAGGAAACAATAACCTTTTGCTTTAAGCGTGTTAAGTTAGTTAGGAATTAAGTAATATAATTAAGAACTGCTATGTAAGCATTTATGTATTTTATAAGACTTATTTGTAAATTTCAAAAAATAAAAAGAAATCAATAAAAAAATTCAGTTTAAGAACAACTCTAAACGAAAGAGCGTTTAATTATAAAACTGGCGCAAACGGTAAATAAGAAAAAAAAATTAAAAAAAAAAAAAAATTAAAGAAAATTTTTTTTTTAAAAAACTGTTTTAATTTAAGAAAAATTAAAAACAAATTTTAATCCAAAAAAAAAAAAAATAAATGTTTTAATTTAAGAAAAATTAAAAACAAATTTTTAAAAACTGTTTTAATTTAGAAAAAATTAAAAACAAATTAATAAAAACAAAAAACTAAAAACTGTTGTTAAGAAAAAAAAAAAAAAAAAATCAAATACAAAATTTAATAAAAATTGTGAACTGTGGAGTAGAAAATTCAAAAAAAAAAAAACAGAAAATCTAACAAGTTCTTTAAAGAAAAAAGAAGCAAAACAATTGTGAAAAAATTGTGAAAAAATTTTTTCAAAAACTGTATTTCTATTTTGAAATTTTTTGTTTGCTTGAAAAAAAAAAAAAAAAAACGACACATTCTCATAACAACAGACTTTGCATCATACACTCTATCTATAAAATCAAGGAAAATCCAGCTAACTACAAGAACCAACTAACAAAAAAAAGGCATCTTTATACTTGAATCAACCAAAAATACAACTAGAAATAACAGCAGAAAAATCAACAAGACCCAGCTAAAAATAAAAAAGGCGACTTCATACTTCATACTATTTTATAAAATTTCAAAAAATATAATAAGAAAAAATTTTTAAACAAGAATAACTTTTTTTCAATACAATAAGTGCCAACAAAATATTATTGTAAAATACAAAATTTTCGTTCAAATAATTTCTATAATAAATAAATATGTCTGACGTAGAAAAATTAAAACTAACTTTAGATTTTATTGTCAAGATAACACCTTTTGACGGCAAAGATGAAAATTATTTGCCTGAATTTGTTGACCGAATAGACAAATTGATGCCAACTATACAGGCTTTTCAAGAATTCGACAAAATGATTATACAAGGGTATATTAGGGATAAAATTACAGGTGAAGCCAGAATCACTCTGAGGCAGCATGGAAGTGCCACAGAATGGTCAGACGTAAAAAACATTTGAATAACTAATCACGGCGAAAAACTTTCGTCAGATAAATTAATTGATAAAATAAGATCATGTAGAGTAGAAACAAACATAGAACAGTATTACAACGAAATTAGAACACTTTTATGTAGACTTAATAATTACTACCAATTAAAAGGTAATGTTAACATAGATACTATTAATGGCAACAAAAGAATAGCATTAGAAACTTTCAAAAATAATTTACCAGAACCTGCTAAAAGTGTTATTTTTAGTAGAAATCCTGGTACCCTAGACCAAGCGTATGAAATTATTTTAGAGTGTAATTACCAAAATTTTAGGAATAAGGCAAATCAATTTAAAAAACAAAATAATAATTTTAATCTTTTTCGTAATTCAAAATGTAATAATAATAATAATAACAGTTATAATAATAACGGTAGTAACTATAATAGGAATAATAAAAACACTTATAGAGGATTTCAAAGTAACGCAAATAAATATCAGCAAACTCTTTCTAATAGTAGTAACAATAATAAACAATTCCATTCAAATCGATCAGGTAACTCGAATTATAACAAACAAGCATCCTCAACTAGTTTTAGAAATAATAGCAGACAAAATGTTAGAGACGATCTCGAACAAATGGATACTTACAAAAACGAACAACAAAATTTTCAAATTGCAGGCGAAAAAATCTTCCCTATATAGTAATCCAGAATCCTGTAAAAACACTCAAATTTATAATCGACACTGGAGCAGAGTCCAGTATTATAAACCCAAATTTATGTCAACCAAAGTGGAAACGTTTTATTAAGACACAATGCCTTAAAACCTTAAACCACAATATCGTTACGAATGTGCAATGCAAATTTCCGCTATTCGAAATCTTCAACGAAAAGAATTTTATGGCCAAATTTTTAGAAATCAATTTTCATGATAAGTTTGATGGTTTAATCGGTAATAATATCTTAGCCCCTCTTGATGCTATCGTGGACTACAAAAACCGCATGTTACAAACGAGAAACGCCTCTATTCCATTCTTCTTAAACGAAAGTGAAGAACACTACAACCAAAATAGTTTTAAAAAAAATTCAATCGAACTTTTTTCAAATGAAATTAACAAATACAATTTGTTAAATCACATTGAAACATCTCACTTAAATAATGAAGAGTTTAAATTTTTACATAAATTAATTTTAAATAACAAAAATGTATTTTACAAAGACGGTGACGATCTTTCTTTTACTAACCATATTAAGCATGATATAAAGACAAAACACGAAATACCATTATACAGCAAAATGTATCGGTATCCAGAAATACACAAAAAAGAAGTTGAAAGCCAAATAGAAGAAATGCTCCATAACAAAATAATTCAACATTCCAATTCACTATATAATGCACCTGTTTGGGTTGTCCCTAAGAAAATGTACAACAGTGGAAGTCAAAAATGGAGAATTGTCATCGACTATAGAAAACTTAACGAGGCTACAATCGATGACAAATTTCCTATTCCCAATATAGATGATGCTTTCGAAAAATTAGGAAAAGCTAATTATTTCACTACACTCGATTTGGCAAAAGGCTTTCACCAAATTGAAGTTAACCCTAAAGACCGTCATAAAACAGCTTTTTCCACTTCAACTGGGCATTATGAGTTTTTACGAATGCCGTTTGGTTTAAAGAACGCGCCAGCGACATTCCAAAGACTGATAAATTACGTTCTAAAAGACTTTATCAACAAAATATGTGTAGTATACATGGATGACATTCTAA
The DNA here is from genome assembly GCA_963082915.1 of Dolichopus griseipennis. Lineage (NCBI taxonomy): Eukaryota > Metazoa > Arthropoda > Insecta > Diptera > Dolichopodidae > Dolichopus > Dolichopus griseipennis. The sequence goes on from OY720441.1 coordinate 127,881,951, forward strand.
TATTTTCAAGCTCAATTCAAGAACATTTAGATTCAATTCAAAAAATTTTTAATAAACTTGCAGATGTTAATCTTAAGATACAAATAGATAAATGTTCATTTCTTTGTAAACAAACAGAATTTTTAGGTCATATAATTACTCCAAATGGAATTAAACCAAATCCTAAAAAGATTGAATCCATCCAAAATATCAAACTGCCCACAACGCAAAAACAGATAAAAAGTTTTCTAGGTGTGACCGGTTATTACCGCAAATTTATAAAGGATTATTCTAAGATTGCATACCCTATTACTAGGTATTTGAAAAAAGGAGCAAAAATAAATGTAAACGATAAGCTATATATATCCGCTTTTAAAATGCTCAAAAATCTTTTAACAACCGATCCAATTCTTATACATCCAAATTTCGATAAAAAATTTGTAATCACAACAGATGCTTCAAACGTAGCAATAGGTGCCGTTCTGTCGCAAAATCAGCATCCTGTTTCCTTTGTATCTAGAACTTTAAACAAACACGATACCCATTATGCAACGATAGAGAAAGAGCTCTTAGCTATTGTATGGGCAACTCAACAATTTAGACCTTACATATACGGCCGTAAATTTATAATAAGGGACCATAGGTCACTTGTCTGGTTAAATGGGTTAAAAGAACCAAACTGTAAATTACAAAGGTAGAGGCTAAAACTAAGTGAATTTAATTTTGATATTGAGTACGTGAAAGGCAAAGAAAACCAAGTAGCGGAGTACCTATCAAGGATAGAAAACCCCAATATCCAAAAAGATTCTAATATTGATTCAGAAGCATTTTCACCCAATTTAAATTCTATGAAAAAAAAGGGTTATGAATACAATGAATTATTTAATACCGTACACAATGAAAGTACCGTTTCCGTTAACGAAGAAGTAATGTCAACCGGTGCAACAATTAATAGTGCTCAGGAAGATGAAACTAGTCATATTTACATAACTGACAAACCAATAAACCTACTCAAAAATCAAATTTACTTACTTTCTTCTCCTTTATAAAGGAGAAAAAGAGAAATTTTTATTGAAAATTATTCACAACAAAATCCAAAACCATGTTACTGTTGGAGAAAATAGTAATTTATTGAATTTAATGAAAAGGGTCCTAAAAGATAAAAGCCTATTTTGTATTTATTGCGACGATATATCTCTGTTTGTAAAATTCCAAGATCTCTATGTACAATATTTCAGTAATAACAAAAACTTAAAAATGTTAAAATCTTCTCTTAAACTTACCAATATCACAGATAGAAATGAAATTTTAGAAATTATAAAAAAAGAACACGTAAGTAAAAACCATAGAGGAATAACAGAAGTGTTCAACGAATTAAAAAAGAAATACTACTTTCCTCGTCTTTTAATTGAAATAAATAAAGTTATAAATAATTGCGAACCCTGTAGTACTGCTAAACATGACAGAAAACCTATTAAAATTCCTTTTAAATTGACCGATACACCAAAGCATTTCAATGATATCGTGCACATGGATATATGGTATCCAGAAAGAAATAAACTCTATTTAACAACAATAGACAAATTTTCAAAATATGCTACCGTTCAAAAACTAAACGATCGCAATTGGATTTCAGTTTTAGAATGTATCAAACAAAGAATTCAGTTTTTAGGTAAAATGAATAAATTAATATCAGACGGTGAGAGATGTATAATTCATAGCGCTGTCGAACTATTTTTGAAAGATAATAGTATCGAATTTCATCAAACTACAGCATGATCAAAAACCGGGAATAGTGACATCGAAAGGCTTCATGGTACTCTTAAGACTGATGAATGCCGATAATAATAAAGATGATCTTGATAATCGTCTCTTTAAAATAGTAAACTTTTATAATAATACTATTCATAGTTTCACAAAACTGAAACCGATCGATTTATTAACTAAAAATCTCGATAAAAACGAAATAGAAAATCTAAAACTAAAATTCCAAGAAACAAAATCAAATTATTTAGAAAAAATCAATAGAAATAGAAGTCAAAATTTTACCCTTTCAAAAAATATTGTGAAAAATAGACAAATAGCGAAAAACACCACAAAATACAAGAAACTTCAAAAATTTTCAAAACATAACGACTATACTTATGACAAAAACAATAATAGAAATACCAAGTACTACCAAACCCAATTAAAACGAAAATATAATTACACATGATAAATTATTGCATAACTCAATACCGTTAAATAAAATAAAATCTTTTACAATTTTATGACAATTTCAAACTTCTACTAAATTTGCTAATCAGCATAAATAATTTTTAATAATAAACATCATCATTACCTTGAACTTGGCCTACCTTAATAAATGTATTAAAGTAGGTTCAAAAACAAAAAAAAAAAACAAAAAAATAAAAAGTACTGTAATTTTAAATTGAATGAACTAAAATTTCAAAATGAAATTCTAAACCTTTAATGAAATTTGTTTTTATAAAACACAAAACAAAAAAAAAAAAAAGAAAGAATAAAAAAAAAATTTTGCTAACTTTTATCATATTTAGAATTGTGCCATACACACTAAATTGAATAATTTTTTTTTAAAAATGAACAACTGGATTGTGAAAATGAAGAAGTAGTTTTGAACGATAATTTTGTATTCGAACGTAATAGAAATATAAAAACTAAAAATGATTTAAAACCTCATAAGAATCAGTGTATCTATAATATCTTACAAAAAAATAATACTTGTAACTTTATTGTAAAATTAGAAAAAACTATTGAAGAAGTTGATAAAGACATAATAATTACTAAAAACATAGAATTAACTTATCTAAAAGACATTAATGCAAATCGAGAAATTGCTCTTAAAGGAAACAATTTAATTCAGTTTTCAAATCGCGAAATCACAATCGGAAACTTTAAATTTATAAATAAAATCGAAAAATTTGAAAGCCACTTTATTATGCCTCAATCAAATTTCAACTTTACTAAAATTATAAAAAATGTATCTTTAGAAAACTTACACATACAAAATATTAAAAACAGAGAAAATATCGAGTTCATTGAATTTAAACATAATGTAACAATTTATAGTTTATTATCAATTTTTTTAATTATAATTATCATTATAACTTTAATTTTATTAAGAATTTTTAAAAATAAAACAATAAATGTAATTCATTTAGAAGAAAAAACAGATACTATAAAATTTTCCGAGACGGAAAAATCTCGGGGGGGAAGTGTTATATTCAATCAATAATATAACTCTCTCCCTTCAATAATAAAAGTGCCTTTCGCAATGTTCTTAGTCAGTAACAATTAATTAATTATTAAACAGGAAATGCACATAAACCTCGTGTAATCAATTGCACAATTAATAACTTTATTATAATTTAAAATAATAAAATTGATTACGCAAGGAAACAATAACCTTTTGCTTTAAGCGTGTTAAGTTAGTTAGGAATTAAGTAATAAAGTTTTAAGTAATATAATTAAGAACTGCTATGTAAGCATTTATGTATTTTATAAGACTTATTTGTAAATTTCAAAAAATAAAAAGAAATCAATAAAAAAATTCAGTTTAAGAACAACTCTAAACGAAAGATTGTTTAATTATAAAACTATATGCAAAACCGTTACAGTTTCGTTAATTATTTCTACTTCCCTTAATTTTATTTGGTTTAAAACCTACATCTTCGGATATTGGATTAACTTGCAAAAATCCAAATATCGTTGGTAACCAACCCATGTATGTTATTAAAACAATAATTGTGAAAATCTGTAAATTTAAATTAATAAAATTTATTTATTCATTTTTTTTTTTTTTTTTTTTTTTTTTTTAACAATAACTTAAATTTTTTAAGTTTCACTATTAGTATAGATATCTGCTATTTAAGTTTCTTATAACAACAATATCATGTACTTTTATTACTATAATATTTACTCAATTCTTTTTAGGTATTCTAAAAAGAAAGAATGTTATTGTTTTTATGTACTATTTAAATTCTAATATATTTTATTAATCGGTAGCATTACCTGAATTAAAGAATTTAGGAGATCTTTTAATATTAGATATATGGATGTTATTTAAATTCATCCTTTTATATTTAGGCTGCTCTTTATGTCTTACAGCTTTATAATTCTTTATAAAACCTGTAGACCTTTCCTCTTCATACTCTTCTCTTCTTTTATTTAATCTATTTAAGTTTCTCAATTTTACTGTTTTTAAATTTTCTTTAACTTTTGAGAAGTCCACTGTACGATTTTGAACTTCTTTCGGAATATTTTTTATTGTTGAGTGAAATCGTTCTTTATAGTTTCTAACAACTAATTGCATTAATCTTTTGACTGACATATTTTTATTAACGTATTTAAGTATTCTGAATTTTTCAGCTAATGAATTATGAAGTCTCTCTATGTCACTATTACCGGTGTGGTTGTTGGGTTTGGTAAGGTGTAAACTAATCCCTTCTTCCCTTAAAAATTCTTTTATTTGAATAGCTTTAAATTCGTTATCTGCTATTATCTTTTTGGGCTTGCCTAATTTGGTGAAATGATCTTCTAGACCATCTATCAAAGTTAATTGATTTTTATCTGAGAGATAATAAGCAGCTCCGAATTTTGAAAATTTATCTATAATAGTTAGAAAATTGGTTTTCATTATGGTATAAGTGTCAATGTGTATGATTTCATTTAAATCATTTGGAGTTTCCATAAATTTAAACTTTGGTTTTATAGGGTTCCGATCGTATTTAACCTCTTGGCAAACTTCACACTGATTTATAACTATTTGTGTCAGTTCTAATAATTTTGGATAATTAATTCTTTTTTTTATTTGGTTATAAGTCGCTTGGATTCCCGAGTGAAAGCTTTCTCTTACATGGTAGAATGAAATTTGTTTCACCGCTTCAGTTTCCGTTTCGACTTCCTGTGCACTATATGAACATTTTATAAATTTAATTTTATTATTACTAGAAAACATTTCCCTCAGTTTCTCCTGTATTACGTTATATTTATTATCTGATAATTCGGAGTGTATTCCTACTTTACCTTTATACAAATATTTTATAAAAATTTCGCTTAATCTTTGAAAATCATATTCTGCTATGTAAATAATCCTTCTTCCAAAAATTATTTCGGTTTCTACAGTTTTGTTGTTTGTTAATATAATTTGGGTCTTATACTTGTTGACGATTTCCTCTTTTATTGGTATATGGTCAAGTTGTTCTTCAATTGCTGAATGAACAGTTGCCATTGTTACGTCATCTACATCATCTTCAATATTGAAAATACCAAATTCCGATTCATTATCTTCACTTTTTGCAGACATTTTTAAAATATTGGAATTTTTATTATTATACTCTCCCTCGTCAGAATTAACGTCCTCGTTTTGTTCTATTCTATTTAAAAAATCTGCTACCCTATTCTCTTTACCTTTCAAATATTCTATATCGAATTGATATTCTCCTAATTTTAGCAACCACCTCTGGTGTCTTGGAGACATATCTTTCCCTTTATATTTGGAGTGTAAAAATTTTATAGGCTGATGATCAGTTAATATTTTAAACTTTTTTCCATAGAGGTTTGGTCTAAAATAATTTACAGACCACAAATAGCCAAAAACTCTTTGTCTGTCGCAGAATAATTTTTCTCATGGTTGTTAAGAGTTCTAGAGGCAAAACAAACTGGGTGTCCTTCTTGTGACAAAAACGTTACATTGCAAAATTAGAAGCATCCGTTGGGAGAGTAAAAGATTTTTCGAAGTTCGGATATTTTAAAATGGGATGGCTTATAATCATATTTTTTAATTTTTCAAATGATTCAATATAATTTGGATCAAATTTGGATCATTAACGTTAATTTTCATATTTTTCTTTAAATATTTTGTAATAGGCTGGGCTACTTTAGCATAATCTTTTACAAATTTTCTATAGTAGCCAGTTAGTCCTAGAAAACTTTTTACTTGTTTTTGGGTTTTGGGCAATTCTAATTTTTCTATAGCTTGAATTTTATTTGGGTTAGGTTTTAAGCCCTGTTCTGTCAAAATATGACCTAGAAACTCAGCTTCTTTTTTCATGAAATTGCATTTGTCTACTTGTATTTTTAAGTTTTTTTCTTCTAAAACTTTAAATATGTCCGAAATGGCTTTTACATGTTCTTGTAAACTTGTGCTAAATATCAGTATGTCATCCAGGTACACAACACAAGTTTTATTTATGTAGTCTCTTAGTATTTCGTTCATTAGCCTTTGGAATGTCGCTGGGGCATTTTTTAACCCAAACGGCATTCTATTGAACTCATAAAGTCCATGTGATGTCACAAATGCAGTTTTCTTTTTATCAGTTTCTTTAATTAAGATTTGATGATATCCTTTTGCCAGGTCGGTAGTTGTAAAGTATTGAGCTTTACCTAATTTATCTAATATAGAATCTATGTTTGGCAAAGGAAATTTATTATCGACCGTAACTTCATTTAATTTTCTATAATTTATAACTATCCGATATTTCTTTTTGCCCGAGTTGTCGATTTTTTTGGGTATTACTATGAGAGGACTAGTATATCTAGAGTTACTTTTTCTTATTATACCTTGTTCCTCCATTTCCTTAATTTGTTTTCTAACTTCTTCCTAATGCTGAGGTGGGAATCGATAGAATTTAGAATTTATAGATTGCTCTGTTGTAGTATGAATTTCATGTTTTATTTCAGGAGTACTTGTAAGTTTATCTCCTTCTTTATAAAATAAACTACTAAATCTTTTTGTAATTTTTTCTACTTGTCTAAGTTCTTCTGAATTTAAACGGGCTAACTTAATTAAATTTTTACTAATATCTATTGGTTCTAAGGAATATATTTCATTTAATTGATATGGACTATTAACAAACTTAATATTTTGATTATTTAAGTTAATAAATCCTTCTTCTAGGTTTATTATTGCATCGAGACTTTTAAGTAGATCGGCTCCTATTATGAACTGATACTTTCTATTCGGCAATGTTTTCTCTTTCCATCTAATTCGGGCATTTTCAGGGGCTTTTATTTCATCAGGTGCTGGTGTATGAACTTCCCATTTTATAGAATCGTTTCCATTTATTGTAGAAAAGTGAATAGGAGAGATTTCTAATTTTTTGAAACCTAATACCCTATCATCAATTAAACTAATTAAAATAATAGTAGATCCTGTATCTATAAGAGCTAAATAAGAATTATTATTAATAGTAAATTTTATCATGGGTAACTCATCCGAGGCTTGTTCATAAAAAACTCGACATTGTTATTCTCGGCTTTATTTTCTGATTTAGGGTTCGAATTACACTCACAATTAGAATTAAAATTAGATGTCGATTGTATATTATCGATTTCCATTGGCACTGCTTGCCTATATTGCCCTGAATTATTATTTTGATAGTAATTTTTATTAAATTGCCTAGAGTTCGAATTATTTTGAAAATTTTGTTTATTATTATTTTGTTGTCGATATTGACCTGAATTATTATTTTGATAAAAGTTTCTATTAAATTGCTTAGAATTATAATTATTTTGAGAATCTTTATTATAACAGTTATTTGAACTATTTGGTTTAGCATAAAAATTATTTAAATTATTCTGATCATTATTTTTATTTCTTTGATTATTAAATTTATTTTGATAAAAATTTTTACTTTTATTTCTATTTTGATTATTATAATTATTATTAGATTTTTTAAATTCTGGCTTAATGCAAGAATCTTCAAATTTTCTTTTATTTATGATATTTATTATTTCATTTAAATTTTTTTCCTCAAAAATTCTATCTAAAAGAGTTCCTTGTGCCATTTCTTTAATGGTGTTAACAAGGAAGGTATCAATATTACTTAAATCTATATAATTGCTATCTTTATAGTAAATTTTTAGCTCATCGGCTTTATATTTTAAGTTCTGAATTTCTAATACTAATTCACTTACTGTGTTTATCCTTAATGCACCGATTTTTTTGTAGATTTCTGCCGGTTTTATTTCTGGCCTATACCTGGATTTCAAAGCTGCTTTTATGGTGTCCCAATTATCTGGATGTGGAGTGTTGATAATGGTTTCTTTTGCCTCACCCTGAATTTTCTCGTAGTATATTGTTCTCACCATGCATTTTCATAAGTTATCATCAGTTACTCCTTCTAAATAATACTCGACACTACTAATGAAAGAATTGATTGTGACTTCACTTTTACCAGTAAATGTTGACATATACCGGACCTCCTTCATAACTCTTTCTTTTTGTTGATAACCTTGTTCTCTTATTTGGAATTCTTGAACAGCTGCTGTCATTCTATTTAACTGTTGATTCTTGATGTCTAATTCTGTGAGCAAACTATGTTTCTGTTGTAATAATTGTTCAAGAACATTTGCATCCTCATTTTGTGCTTGAGCCATGTTGCGATTTTTACAGTATTGGTCCAATCTATCACGTTTTTTCATTCACAATAAACAAAAAATTTTTTTTTTTTTATTTTTATAATATTACTAAGTGTGTATGAATTATTAACAAAGGCTTACGGTTTTAATTTTTAACAGCTTTATTAACTTAATTTTACACTTTTATTATTGTTTTTTTTTTTTTGTATATTAAATGTTTTCGTAAGACAAATAATTTTAATGTTTATTAACTGTTTTTCCTCTGATAGAGATCATAAGAGGTAATTAATTTAACACTTTTGTATTATTTGATTTTACAACAAGATATATATACATAAGCATGTATAAATATTTTGTTTTTTTTTTATAATAAAGTTTCATTTATATTATAATAATTAACGTTCGAATCACTGGATAATTAATTTTAATTTATAATTATCCTACCGAGTGCGCCAAATTTGTATTTATAAAAATAAAAATTTGTTATTTTGTTTTTTATTTAAAAAGTAAATTAAAAAAAAAACCGTTTATTTTAATGTTGTTGTTTTATTTAATTTTTATTGGACTTTTCTGTTCTGTCTTTTGTACATAACTAAACTTCTTATTTCTAAAATTTTGTAACTGTACTTCAATATTTTCGATTATCAGCAATATTGATCATTTTATAAAAACTAAAAAAATACACATATTGAACGATCAGCAATATATTCATTATACCCGTGCATACATATATGACATCGGGTATATTAGATTTGCTCCTCCGTTTGTAACGCATCGATTTGGACGAGCTAGATATAGTGTCAAGGGTACGTATCGGCTCAGAATCGAAAAATTAGTCGATCTAGCTATGTGTGTCTGTCCGTCCGTCCGTCCGTCCGTCCGTGTGTCAGCACGATATTTTTAGGTTCCCTATTGTTTTTGGTTAAAATCGGACCAAGGCTTCGGGGAGCTGCCATACAACTTTTTTGCACCAATATGAATTTCTTCAAAACTAATTATACTACGGGGATAAAAATTACACACGGTTAGTTTTATAATGACTCCGGCACTTATATGAAGTTTCAAAATGTTAGGGCCCCATTTTCGGGGGGCTGCCATACAACTTCTTTGCACTAATATAAATTTCTTCAAAACTAATTATACTACGCGGATGAAAATTACACACGGTTAGTTATATAATGAATCGAGCACTTATATGAAGTTGCAAAATGTTAGGGCCCCATTTTCGGGGGGCTGCCATACAACTTCTTTGCACCAATATGAATTTCTTCAAAACTAATTATACTACGAGGCTGAAAATTACACACGGTTAGTTATATAATGAATCGAGCACTTATATGAAGTTTCAAATTTATAGGGCCCCATTTTCGGGGGGCTGCTATACAACTTATTTGCACCAATATGAATTTCTTCAAAACTAATTATACTACGATGATAAAAATTACACACGATTATTTATATAATGAATCGAGCACTTATATGAATTTTCAAAATGTTACGGCCCCATTTTGCGGGGCTGCCATACAAAGTTTTCGATTCAATAACTGCGAATCTAATGAAGCTACAAGGTTAAAATTAAAATTGGGCAGGTAAAGTAATAGGGCAAGTTAGTTGGCAAAGTTGGATATCACTCGGACCATCGGAATTTTAGGGAGGGCCATTTTTTTTTTTTTGTTTTTTTTTTTTTTTTTTTTTTTTGTTTAAGCTAAAGTTATGGGACAATGAATGAAAATTTTGTTTTTTTTGTTAATTTTTTTTTTTTTTTTTAAGCGAAAGTTATGGGGACAATGAATGAAAATTTTGTTTTATGTTTTGTGATTTTTTTTTTTTTTTTGTTAATTTTGTTTTTTTTTTTTTTACGTCAAAATTATGAAGTAATGAGTTAAATGTATAAGTATATTACGGTTTATTTTATACACCATAGTGGGTATGCACGGGTATCTAAAAGTTGACAAGGGCAACTATAATCTTCCTCGTTTTAATAATATTCTGTACATGTTTTTTTAAGTGGATATTCCATATACATATTTTTAAGTATACAAAAACTATTTCATTTCAATATTGCTCAATAATCAAGAATACGAAGTACAATTTTACATTGTCAACGTATTACATATTTGTTTTGTTAAAAATTTGAATTTAACAGGTTATTAACACTTGAAAGTATTTTATCATGATTATCATTTTTTATTTCAATTTTATTAGGAGGATCTTTTTTTTGGTCGAAAGTGAACAGTTATACATAACTGTTTTGCGCATAGTTTGCGGATAACGAAACCTCTTACAAGGTATCTTAAAGGTGAAAATGGTAATATTGGAACCAAAAATTCAAAAAATGTAAAAATTAAATTGGACAAGGAAGCACTACATGCTTTTAACGCTGTCAAACAAGTCTTGGCATCAAAAGAAGTATTGCTTCAACACCCCGACTTCAACAAACCTTTCGAACTTACAACAGATGCCTCTAATGTAGCATTAGGAGCAGTTCTGACACAAAATGGTAAACCGATAACTTTCATTTCAAGGACCTTGTCAAAAAACGGAAGAAGCTTATGCAACTAATGAACGCGAATTACTTCATGTTTCATTTCAGGAGTACTTGTAAGTTTATCTCCTTCTTTATAAAATAAACTACTAAATCTTTTTGTAATTTTTTCTACTTGTCTAAGTTCTTCTGAATTTAAACGGGCTAACTTAATTAAATTTTTACTAATATCTATTGGTTCTAAGGAATATACTTCATTTAATTGATATGGACTATTAACAAACTTAATATTTTGATTATTTAAGTTAATAAATCCTTCTTCTAGGTTTATTATGGCATCGAGACTTTTAAGCAGATCGGCTCCTATTATGAACTGATATACTTTCTATTCGGAAATGTTTTCTCTTTCCATCTAATTCGGGCATTTTCAGGGGCTTTTATTTCATCAGGTGCTGGTGTATGAACTTCCCATTTTATAGAATCCTTTCCATTTATTGTAGAAAAGTGAATAGGAGAGATTTCTAATTTTTTGAAACCTAATACCCTATCATCAATTAAACTAATTAAACTAATAGTAGATCCTGTATCTATAAGAGCTAAATAAGAATTATTATTAATAGTAAATTTTATCATGGGTAACTCATCCGAGGCTAGTTCATAAAAAACTCGACATTGTTATTCTCAGCTTTATTTTCTGATTTAGGGTTCGAATTACACTCACAATTAGAATTAAAATTAGATGTCGATTGTATATTATCGACTTCCATTGGCACTGCTTGCCTATATTGCCCTGAATTATTATTTTGATAGTAATTTTTATTAAATTGCCTAGAGTTAGAATTATTTTGAAAATTTTGTTTATTATAATTTTGTTGTCGATATTGACCTGAATTATTATTTTGATAAAAGTTTCTATTAAATTGCTTAGAATTATAATTATTTTGAGAATCTTTATTATAACAGTTATTTGAACTATTTGGTTTAGCATAAAAATTATTTAAATTATTCTGATCATTATTTTTATTTCTTTGATTATTAAATTTATTTTGATAAAAATTTTTACTTTTATTTCTATTTTGATTATTATAATTATTATTAGATTTTTTAAATTCTGGCTTAATGCAAGAATCTTCAAATTTTCTTTTATTTATGATATTTATTATTTCATTTAAATTTTTTTCCTCAAAAATTCTATCTAAAAGAGTTCCTTGTGCCATTTCTTTAATGGTGTTAACAAGGAAGGTATCAATATTACTTAAATCTATATAATTGCTATCTTTATAGTAAATTTTTAGCTCATCGGCTTTATATTTTAAGTTCTGAATTTCTAATACTAATTCACTTACTGTGTTTATCCTTAATGCACCGATTTGTTTGTAGATTTCTGCCGGTTCTATTTCTGGCCTATACCTGGATTTCAAAGCTGCTTTTATGGTGTCCCAATTATCTGGATGTGGAGTGTTGATAATGGTTTCTTTTGCCTCACCCTGAATTTTCTCGTAGTATATTGTTCTCACCATGCATTTTCGTAAGTTATCATCAGTTACTCCTTCTAAATAATACTCGACACTACTAATGAAAGAATTGATTGTGACTTCACTTTTACCAGTAAATGTTGACATATACCGGACCTCCTTCATAACTCTTTCTTTTTGTTGATAACCTTGTTCTCTTATTCGGAATTCTTGAACAGCTGCTGTCATTCTATTTAACTGTTGATTCTTGATGTCTAATTCTGCGAGCAAACTTTGTTTCTGTTGTAATAATTGTTCAAGAACGTTTGCATCCTCATTTTGTGCTTGAGCCATGTTGCGATTTTTACAGTATTGGTCCAATCTATCACGTTTTTTCATTCACAATAAACAAAAAATATTTTGTTTTTATTTTTATAATATTACTAAGTGTGTATGAATTATTAACAAAGGCTTACGGTTTTAATTTTTAACAGCTTTATTAACTTAATTTTACACTTTTATTATTGTTTTTTTTTTTGTATATTAAATGTTTTCGTAAGACAAATAATTTTAATGTTTATTAACTGTTTTTCCTCTGATAGAGATCATAAGAGGTAATTAATTTAACACTTTTGTATTATTTGATTTTACAACAAGATATATATACATAAGCATGTATAAATATTTTGTTTTTTTTTTTATAATAAAGTTTCATTTATATTATAATAATTAACGTTCGAATCACTGGATAATTAATTTTAATTTATAATTATCCTACCGAGTGCGCCAAATTTGTATTTATAAAAATAAAAATTTGTTATTTTGTTTTTTATTTAAAAAGTAAATTAAAAAAAAAACCGTTTATTTTAATGTTGTTGTTTTATTTAATTTTTATTGGACTTTTCTGTTCTGTCTTTTGTACATAACTAAACTTCTTATTTCTAAAATTTTGTAACTGTACTTCAATATTTTCGATTATCAGCAATATTGATCATTTTATAAAAACTAAAAAAATACACATATTGAACGATCAGCAATATATTCATTATACCCGTGCATACATATATGACATCGGGTATATTAGATTTGCTCCTCCGTTTGTAACGCATCGATCTAGACGAGCTAGATATAGTGTCAAGGGTACGTATCGGCTCAGAATCGAAAAATTAGTCGATCTAGCTATGTGTGTCTGTCCGTCCGTCCGTCCGTCCGTCCGTCCGTGTGTCAGCACGATATTTTTAGGTTCCCTATTGTTTTTGGTTAAAATCGGACCAAGGCTTCGGGGAGCTGCCATACAACTTTTTTGCACCAATATGAATTTCTTCAAAACTAATTATACTACGGGGATAAAAATTACACACGGTTAGTTTTATAATGACTCCGGCACTTATATGAAGTTTCAAAATGTTAGGGCCCCATTTTCGGGGGGCTGCGATACAACTTCTTTGCACTAATATAAATTTCTTCAAAACTAATTATACTACGCGGATGAAAATTACACACGGTTAGTTATATAATGAATCGAGCACTTATATGAAGTTGCAAAATGTTAGGGCCCCATTTTCGGGGGGCTGCCATACAACTTCTTTGCACCAATATGAATTTCTTCAAAACTAATTATTCTACGAGGCTGAAAATTACACACGGTTAGTTATATAATGAATCGAGCACTTATATGAATTTTCAAAATGTTACGGCCCCATTTTGCGGGGCTGCCATACAAAGTTTTCGATTCAATAACTGCGAATCTAATGAAGCTACAAGGTTAAAATTAAAATTGGGCAGGTAAAGTAATAGGGCAAGTTAGTTGGCAAAGTTGGATATCACTCGGACCATCGGAATTTTAGGGTGGACCATGTTTTTTTTTTTTGTTTTTTTTTTTGTTTATTTTTTTTTTTTTTTTTTTTGTTTAAGCTAAAGTTATGGGACAATGAATGAAAATTTTGTTTTTTTTTTGTGATTTTTTTTTTTTGTTAATTTTTTTTTTTTTGTTAAATTTTTTTTTTTTTTTTTTAAGCGAAAGTTATGGGGACAATGAATGAAAATTTTGTTTTATGTTTGGTGATTTTTTTTTTTTTTTTGTTAATTTTGTTTTTTTTTTTTTTACGTCAAAATTATGGAGTAATGAGTTAAATGTATAAGTATATTACGGTTTATTTTATATTACGGGTATGCACGGGTATCTAAAAGTTGACAAGGGCAACTATAATCTTCCTCGTTTTAATAATATTCTGTACATGTTTTTTTAAGTGGATATTCCATATACATATTTTTAAGTATACAAAAACTATTTCATTTCAATATTGCTCAATAATCAAGAATACGAAGTACAATTTTACATTGTCAACGTATTACATATTTGTTTTGTTAAAAATTTGAATTTAACAGGTTATTAACACTTGAAAGTATTTTATCATGATTATCATTTTTTATTTCAATTTTATTAGGAGGATCTTCTTTTTTGTTCGAAAGTGAACAGTTATACATAACTCACGCGGATAACGAAACCTCTTACAAGGTATCTTAAAGGTGAAAATGGTAATATTGGAACCAAAAATTCAAAAAATGTAAAAATTAAATTGGACAAGGAAGCACTACATGCTTTTAACGCTGTCAAACAAGTCTTGGCATCAAAAGAAGTATTGCTTCAACACCCCGACTTCAACAAACCTTTCGAACTTACAACAGATGCCTCTAATGTAGCATTAGGAGCAGTTCTGACACAAAATGGTAAACCGATAACTTTCATTTCAAGGACCTTGTCAAAAACGGAAGAAGCTTATGCAACTAATGAACGCGAATTACTTCATGTTTCATTTCAGGAGTACTTGTAAGTTTATCTCCTTCTTTATAAAATAAACTACTAAATCTTTTTGTAATTTTTTCTACTTGTCTAAGTTCTTCTGAATTTAAACGGGCTAACTTAATTAAATTTTTACTAATATCTATTGGTTCTAAGGAATATACTTCATTTAATTGATATGGACTATTAACAAACTTAATATTTTGATTATTTAAGTTAATAAATCCTTCTTCTAGGTTTATTATTGCATCGAGACTTTTAAGCAGATCGGCTCCTATTATGAACTGATATACTTTCTATTCGGAAATGTTTTCTCTTTCCATCTAATTCGGGCATTTTCAGGGGCTTTTATTTCATCAGGTGCTGGTGTATGAACTTCCCATTTTATAGAATCCTTTCCATTTATTGTAGAAAAGTGAATAGGAGAGATTTCTAATTTTTTGAAACCTAATACCCTATCATCAATTAAACTAATTAAACTAATAGTAGATCCTGTATCTATAAGAGCTAAATAAGAATTATTATTAATAGTAAATTTTATTTTATAAAAAACTCGACATTGTTATTCTCAGCTTTATTTTCTGATTTAGGGTTCGAATTACACTCACAATTAGAATTAAAATTAGATGTCGATTGTATATTATCGACTTCCATTGGCACTGCTTGCCTATATTGCCCTGAATTATTATTTTGATAGTAATTTTTATTAAATTGCCTAGAGTTAGAATTATTTTGAAAATTTTGTTTATTATAATTTTGTTGTCGATATTGACCTGAATTATTATTTTGATAAAAGTTTCTATTAAATTGCTTAGAATTATAATTATTTTGAGAATCTTTATTATAACAGTTATTTGAACTATTTGGTTTAGCATAAAAATTATTTAAATTATTCTGATCATTATTTTTATTTCTTTGATTATTAAATTTATTTTGATAAAAATTTTTACTTTTATTTCTATTTTGATTATTATAATTATTATTAGATTTTTTAAATTCTGGCTTAATGCAAGAATCTTCAAATTTTCTTTTATTTATGATATTTATTATTTCATTTAAATTTTTTTCCTCAAAAATTCTATCTAAAAGAGTTCCTTGTGCCATTTCTTTAATGGTGTTAACAAGGAAGGTATCAATATTACTTAAATCTATATAATTGCTATCTTTATAGTAAATTTTTAGCTCATCGGCTTTATATTTTAAGTTCTGAATTTCTAATACTAATTCACTTACTGTGTTTATCCTTAATGCACCGATTTGTTTGTAGATTTCTGCCGGTTCTATTTCTGGCCTATACCTGGATTTCAAAGCTGCTTTTATGGTGTCCCAATTATCTGGATGTGGAGTGTTGATAATGGTTTCTTTTGCCTCACCCTGAATTTTCTCGTAGTATATTGTTCTCACCATGCATTTTCGTAAGTTATCATCAGTTACTCCTTTTAAATAATACTCGACACTACTAATGAAAGAATTGATTGTGACTTCACTTTTACCAGTAAATGTTGACATATACCGGACCTCCTTCATAACTCTTTCTTTTTGTTGATAACCTTGTTCTCTTATTCGGAATTCTTGAACAGCTGCTGTCATTCTATTTAACTGTTGATTCTTGATGTCTAATTCTGCGAGCAAACTTTGTTTCTGTTGTAATAATTGTTCAAGAACGTTTGCATCCTCATTTTGTGCTTGAGCCATGTTGCGATTTTTACAGTATTGGTCCAATCTATCACGTTTTTTCATTCACAATAAACAAAAAATATTTTGTTTTTATTTTTATAATATTACTAAGTGTGTATGAATTATTAACAAAGGCTTACGGTTTTAATTTTTAACAGCTTTATTAACTTAATTTTACACTTTTATTATTGTTTTTTTTTTTGTATATTAAATGTTTTCGTAAGACAAATAATTTTAATGTTTATTAACTGTTTTTCCTCTGATAGAGATCATAAGAGGTAATTAATTTAACACTTTTGTATTATTTGATTTTACAACAAGATATATATACATAAGCATGTATAAATATTTTGTTTTTTTTTTTATAATAAAGTTTCATTTATATTATAATAATTAACGTTCGAATCACTGGATAATTAATTTTAATTTATAATTATCCTACCGAGTGCGCCAAATTTGTATTTATAAAAATAAAAATTTGTTATTTTGTTTTTTATTTAAAAAGTAAATTAAAAAAAAAACCGTTTATTTTAATGTTGTTGTTTTATTTAATTTTTATTGGACTTTTCTGTTCTGTCTTTTGTACATAACTAAACTTCTTATTTCTAAAATTTTGTAACTGTACTTCAATATTTTCGATTATCAGCAATATTGATCATTTTATAAAAACTAAAAAAATACACATATTGAACGATCAGCAATATATTCATTATACCCGTGCATACATATATGACATCGGGTATATTAGATTTGCTCCTCCGTTTGTAACGCATCGATCTAGACGAGCTAGATATAGTGTCAAGGGTACGTATCGGCTCAGAATCGAAAAATTAGTCGATCTAGCTATGTGTGTCTGTCCGTCCGTCCGTCCGTCCGTCCGTCCGTGTGTCAGCACGATATTTTTAGGTTCCCTATTGTTTTTGGTTAAAATCGGACCAAGGCTTCGGGGAGCTGCCATACAACTTTTTTGCACCAATATGAATTTCTTCAAAACTAATTATACTACGGGGATAAAAATTACACACGGTTAGTTTTATAATGACTCCGGCACTTATATGAAGTTTCAAAATGTTAGGGCCCCATTTTCGGGGGGCTGCGATACAACTTCTTTGCACTAATATAAATTTCTTCAAAACTAATTATACTACGCGGATGAAAATTACACACGGTTAGTTATATAATGAATCGAGCACTTATATGAAGTTGCAAAATGTTAGGGCCCCATTTTCGGGGGGCTGCCATACAACTTCTTTGCACCAATATGAATTTCTTCAAAACTAATTATACTACGAGGCTGAAAATTACACACGGTTAGTTATATAATGAATCGAGCACTTATATGAAGTTTCAAATTTATAGGGCCCCATTTTCGGGGGGATGCTATGCAACTTATTTGCACCAATATGAATTTCTTCAAAACTAATTATACTACGATGATAAAAATTACACACGGTTATTTATATAATGAATCGAGCACTTATATGAATTTTCAAAATGTTACGGCCCCATTTTGCGGGGCTGCCATACAAAGTTTTCGATTCAATAACTGCGAATCTAATGAAGCTACAAGGTTAAAATTAAAATTGGGCAGGTAAAGTAATAGGGCAAGTTAGTTGGCAAAGTTGGATATCACTCGGACCATCGGAATTTTAGGGTGGGCCATTTTTTTTTTTTTGTTTTTTTTTTTTTTTGTTTTTTTTTTTTTTTGTTTTTTTGTTTAATCTAAAGTTATGGGACAATGAATGAAAATTTTTTTTTTTTTTTTGTGATTTTTTTTTTTTGTTGATTTTTTTTTTTTTTGTTAAATTTTTTTTTTTTTTTTTTTAAGCGAAAGTTATGGGGACAATGAATGAAAATTTTGTTTTATGTTTTATGTTTTGTGATTTTTTTTTTTTTTTTGTTAATTTTTTTTTTTTTTTTTTACGTCAAAATTATGGAGTAATGAGTTAAATGTATAAGTATATTACGGTTTATTTTATACACCATAGTGGGTATGCACGGGTATCTAAAAGTTGACAAGGGCAAGTATAATCTTACTCGTTTTAATAATATTCTGTACATGTTTTTTTAAGTGGATATTCCATATACATATTTTTAAGTATACAAAAAGTATTTCATTTCAATATTGCTCAATAATCCAGAATACGAAGTACAATTTTACATTGTCAACGTATTACATATTTGTTTTGTTTAAAATTTGAATTTAACAGGTTATTAACACTTGAAAGTATTTTATCATGATTATCATTTTTTATTTCAATTTTATTAGGAGGATCTTCTTTTTTGTTCGAAAGTGAACAGTTATACATAACTCACGCGGATAACGAAACCTCTTACAAGGTATCTTAGAGATGGAAATGGTAATATTGGAACCAAAAATTCAAAAAATGTAAAAATTAAATTGGACAAGGAAGCACTACATGCTTTTAACGCTGTCAAACAAGTCTTGGCATCAAAAGAAGTATTGCTTCAACACCCCGACTTCAACAAACCTTTCGAACTTACAACAGATGCCTCTAATGTAGCATTAGGAGCAGTTCTGACACAAAATGGTAAACCGATAACTTTCATTTCAAGGACCTTGTCAAAAACGGAAGAAGCTTATGCAACTAATGAACGCGAATTACTTCATGTTTCATTTCAGGAGTACTTGTAAGTTTATCTCCTTCTTTATAAAATAAACTACTAAATCTTTTTGTAATTTTTTCTACTTGTCTAAGATCTTCTGAATTTAAATGGTCTAACTTAATTAAATTTTTACTAATATCTATTGGTTCTAAAGAATATACTTCATTTAATTGATATGGACTATTAACAAACTTAATATTTTGATTATTTAAGTTAATAAATCCTTCTTCTAGGTTTATTATTGCGTCGAGACTTTTAATTAGATCGGCTCCTATTATGAACTGATACTTTCTATTCGGCAATGTTTTCTCTTTCCATCTAATTCGGGCATTTTCAGGGGCTTTAATTTCATCAGATGCTGGTGTATGAACTTCCCATTTTATAGAATCGTTTCCATTTATTGTAGAAAAGTGAATAGGAGAGATTTCTAATTTTTTGAAACCTAATACCCTATCATCAATTAAACTAATTAAACTAATAGTAGATCCTGTATCTATAAGAGCTAAATAAGAATTATTATTAATAGTAAATTTTATCATGGGTAACTCATCCGAGGCTAGTTCATAAAAAACTCGACATTGTTATTCTCGGCTTTATTTTCTGATTTAGGGTTCGAATTACACTCACAATTAGAATTAAAATTAGATGTCGATTGTATATTATCGATTTCCATTGGCACTGCTTGCCTATATTGCCCTGAATTATTATTTTGATAGTAATTTTTATTAAATTGCCTAGAGTTCGAATTATTTTGAAAATTTTGTTTATTATAATTTTGTTGTCGATATTGACCTGAATTATTATTTTGATAAAAGTTTCTATTAAATTGCTTAGAATTATAATTATTTTGAGAATCTTTATTATAACAGTTATTTGAACTATTTGGTTTAGCATAAAAATTATTTAAATTATTCTGATCATTATTTTTATTTCTTTGATTATTAAATTTATTTTGATAAAAATTTTTACTTTTATTTCTATTTTGATTATTATAATTATTATTAGATTTTTTAAATTCTGGCTTAATGCAAGAATCTTCAAATTTTCTTTTATTTATGATATTTATTATTTCATTTAAATTTTTTTCCTCAAAAATTCTATCTAAAAGAGTTCCTTGTGCCATTTCTTTAATGGTGTTAACAAGGAAGGTATCAATATTACTTAAATCTATATAATTGCTATCTTTATAGTAAATTTTTAGCTCATCGGCTTTATATTTTAAGTTCTGAATTTCTAATACTAATTCACTTACTGTGTTTATCCTTAATTAATGGATTTCAAAGCTGCTTTTATGGTGTCCCAATTATCTGGATGTGGAGTGTTGATAATGGTTTCTTTTGCCTCACCCTGAATTTTCTCGTAGTATATTGTTCTCACCATGCATTTTCGTAAGTTATCATCAGTTACTTCTTCTAAATAATACTCGACACTACTAATGAAAGAATTGATTGTGACTTCACTTTTACCAGTAAATGTTGACATATACCGGACCTCCTTCATAACTCTTTCTTTTTGTTGATAACCTTGTTCTCTTATTCGGAATTCTTGAACAGCTGCTGTCATTCTTGTTCTCTTATTCGGAATTCTTGAACAGCTGCTGTCATTCTATTTAACTGTTGATTCTTGATGTCTAATTCTGCGAGCAAACTTTGTTTCTGTTGTAATAATTGTTCAAGTCTCCTCCTTAGTCTAGGTGGTTAGAGCGCAACCTCGCAATCTAAACACTGTGGCAGTCCCGGGTTCGAATCCTGGTGGGAGATAACATATTCAATAAAATTAGAAATTATAATAAATTATTATATAATAAATTATAATATAATAATTCTATACCTAAAAATATAATAATAAATAATTAGTAACAAATAATATAAAAATATACCTATAATCGTGTTTCCAGCTATACTCTATAATCTAATAACTAATACTGAATAAAACAATAACCTATATGTGCATATGATCAGAGATGACATATGTGACAGAAACAACAATGTAATTGCAATTGTCATATGCAATTACAATGGCAGTACGCACCTAAAAAACATGACACGGTTTCTCTACACGGACCGATAGATGACACTAGGGAAAAAATTAAGAA